>CCAG010005063.1:0-16635 GCA_001077435.1 Glossina morsitans morsitans
TTTTTTTTTTTTTTGTTAAACCAAATACCAAAAAAAAAAGAAAGAAAGAAAAAATAATGAAAATATTATTCATGTTCTAAGGCTTTAACTAGTCTGTTATAGGTTTTGTTTGTTCACTTACTTGACTGCTTATTTGCCAACTAGCTGGTCTCGGATTTGATCTATAAACTGCATTTACCCTGCAGTCAAAATAATAATGCTTGACATCATATACAAAGCAAAACATGCAAACAAACAAAAAAACAAAAAACAAAAAAAAGAGAAACTAAATACGAACTGAAGTACAACAACAACGTGAATAACAAACAACAGGAACAACACATTCCGCCAATGAATTTAATGTGGCTTTAAATTTTTCGTAAAGTATGCAAATTTCGGTGGGTTGTCTCCTTGCTTTGCGTGTCTAACATACTTCCAGGCGTACATCGTTACAGGCATATATGTTATGATTTAGAATATTCAAGTGTGACTGTTAGCGCTAAAGTTTTTCTTCTAGTCCTCGTTTAATTTTCTTTTTTTTTTTTTTTTTTTTTGTGTTCCTTCGCTTTACACATAGTTTATGATATTGAACAAGTTTTGTTTTTCTTAAGGAAGTTACACTATGATTACCGTAGAACATGCAAAAATTCTTTTTTGTGCTAAAACGCAAAAAAAAAAAAATTTTGCATTTTTTATCATGAACATAAATCATAAATATACTGGTCTTTTTTTGTTGTTGTTTTGTTTTTTTTTTGTTCGTTGAAAAATGACAACAACTGTCGAGGTATTTAACCGAAACTAGATTAGTTTAGTTAGGTTAAGTAGGTTAGATAAGTAAACATTAATTTATTAAGCTTATGCCCAAATTACGTAATAAAATTCTCACATCTATCGTTCACATACATAGGTTAACACATGGAATGCCATACATTTAATAAAAGTTAATACTTAACTAAAGTATTCATCGAAATACAGAGATTTTCATTTAATTCTCTTTTGAACGTGAATGGAAAAATTATCAGGTAGTTGCACGTATTTTGGCCATTTTTTCACTTGAAAAAGGCTTATATCGATTAGGTTCACTTTATAGATTCATTTTTATACTATGCCTTATACTTATTTAAGATAAATGTTATTTAAGTTTGTGTAGATCTATGCCAACATAAGAAGTACTTGAGATATAACTGCCTGGTCTTGGTGTTTGTCTGTCCCTGTGTCCGTGTTTAAAATCTAGGTCACAAATTTTTGAGGTACTATGTTGAAATTTGATACATTGGTTTTTCACCCAAGAGCTTATTAGAAACATGTTGGATCGAATCAATTTTTAAGATCTCTTCCCGCATAGCGATCAATTTTCGAAAAGTCGTGAATTGAACTAAAACTTGATTCTGCTCTTTAGTACCTCCCGACCGAAATCGATGAAAAGACGATATTTTGGCCTGCTAAACAGGTATGATATATGGGTTGAGGCCATTTCTTGAACCCTTTCCCTTATAATCGTTTTTACAAAAAATAAGCCTATGTACGGGAACGTGGTCTAATTTTTAGTATTTTTTGATGCAATTTTGTGCAAAATAGGGATACGTCATAAGTTAAATGCCTGCTGGTAGTCTGTTCATGATTTTCACTTGAAAGATGTATTTCTTGAGAAAAGTTGTTAGAGTGCACATTAATCAATAACAATACCGTATCGAAAGAACGATATTGGTTTGGCAGCAATCCAATCATCCACCCACCGAACTTCTTCACCGAAATCGAGTGCGATCTGAGCAAGTGTTAATCAGAAGGCGATATGCGTGATGAGCACGTTAGGTGCAGCAGAGCTTCCCATTCGAACTGCAACCTCAACTATACTTTCAACCGATATGTCCAAACGTTTCATTTCCTTTCCGGAAAAGCAAAAGCACTAACGGGACTCACGCACATAGTCTATTCGAATTGTAACCTTCACAAACTCCGAAACTTTTTATGTTATGTTATTTTCGGAAAGCTTCAACCCAACTATTCAGTAGAACCACCTGCATGTACGGTGCAAAAATTGCTACGATCATCCTACTAATGTACTCATAATGTGCAAACTTTAAGTCCAGCTTATTGCCATTGATTGTAAAGCGTTTGGTCTCGGATTTTATCGTGATTTGTAGACGAGTTAATGAACCGATTGTGACCACATTTGGTCTAAACATGAAAGGGATCCCAACGAACATCTGGGTTGAAATTTTCAAAAATATCTCTAAAGAGAAAGAAAGTTTTGGAAAAAAATATGAAAAAATTCTGGATGTTTTCCAAGACTGCTTTAGTTCCTTCTTCGTTTTGGACGTGGCTGTGAACAGATCATATCCATTTTTTCATCTTTGTACTGTCAATCGGTCAAGGAATGTTTGCACAAAATTTTGAACTTCCTATCATCATTTGTGCGATTCACGAGAATTCCTGGTCAAATTGATGGGTTGGTTACCGTCAATCTAATGCCCGAAAAGTTACTTTGATTTTGGATTATTCCTTGATAGCAAGAACACTGCATCCTTAGATTCACAATCTTATATGTTTAGAAGATACTTTATTTTCTTAGTTATAGAAAGCTTTCATTCCGCGCTTTTTCCTACTTGCCGAAAAAGAGTACAAAGTGGCAAAGAAATTGTAAAAGTAACAAAGGCTACAGAGAAGGAATACGGTAATCGACAACAAAGAAAATTTGTTCATTTTTATTAAGTAATTTTTGACATGACAGCGGTAAAGAGAAGTATTTTTCAGCAGAGGTAGTTGAAGATAAAAAAAAAAATAATACAATCTAAAGCAATTAGATTAAAAGCTTACGAAAACATAAAATTCATGATAATGTTAAAACAAATTTTTAAATGAAGGTCTTTACATCTTAGAATAAAAATACAAAGCAAAAAAAAAAAAAAAATTTAATTTACTTAAAAGATTCGTTTTTAACCCTTAAGATCAAGATTGTTTCGAAGGAAATATATTTAAAGCTATTCGCATTTCAAAAATTTGTTTTAAAATTAAATCAAAAAGGGTTAAGCAAAATGTTCTTCAGAATGTCTTCTCATAAAATATGTAAGGTTCGGTAGATATTATATAAATTGTACGTGTATCAGGTAAATTTAAATCATTTGTGTGCTCTTATGCGTATTAAAAGTGCGCAATGAATATTTTGTCTGCTAACACGTGTGTTAGCGTGTTATGACATTTAAACATGATTGCGTGCTCTGACTACAACTTTTTATTTTTACAAAACATCTTTCAAACGTTGTAATAAAAGAAAAGAAAAGTTCCACACTTTGGTTAATTCGAATATTGCGATACGTTTATAAAAAAAAAAAAAAAATGTTGAAAGGTGTAATTTTAAAAACACCTTAGCAGTCTTAGAAGTACGAACAAAAAATTTGGGAAAAAAATGTTCATAGATCCAGCACAAAGTCTTCTTTTATCTCGATATTCTTTACTAATGGCATTTAATAGTTTCGATACCCTAACTGAGAACTCTATAATGGGAACTCCTCAGAATAGTCCGGAGCCATAGACTCCACTTTTCATTGTTAGCAAATTTGTATTACACGTTTTAGATAGAGAAAATCTCAAGGGCATAAGACAGCTATTCAAAAATTTACTTTTCATATTTGCCAGCGTGCCAGTGTGAACGAACCAACCCATTACGGGTTAATTCCGATTTGATCGCTTAAACGTTGGAATAAGTTTTTGTATTAGTCCTACTTGCGGTTGAGTGATTTTTTCTTTGCCTTTGAAGATTATTTCGTATGCATACCCCTCACAGAAAACCACCTTCATAATCTTGCCGGTGGATAGATTTTGGTGGCCAGCTCTGCTCTTTGAGTTCATTGTTTTGATTTTCTATTAGTTTCAGAATTGAAGTACAGGATACAAGTCATTTTTTGTTGACAAATCAAATCTGAAACACGGCTCCGTTACAGCCAACGAACACTCGACTGCAATTTTTTAAAGACACTGTTCTTGTTCAATGGAAGGAACATGCAACGTTTTCTTATGTCCAAATTTTCAGTTAATATCCATAGCATATCTGCTACTTACCATATTCCTTATTAAACAACAGCTCTGTAATCAAAAGCTTAGGTTTGACATTTGAAGATGCTACGATATTTAGTATTACAGCCATGATAGCCATTTATAGCAAGCACTCTCATCCAACTGGTAAAGATGAAAAAAAGGGTGTCTACGCATGTAAAATATTCGTAGTCGAAAGATCTTACTGCCCGCAGAATGAAAGAGTATAAGTTTCCAAGGTGAACAACGAGATAATACAGCAATTCGTGCAACAGTTATCGCCTCAGCTAAATTCGAATCCTTCCTTGAGCATTCGGCACACATAGCCTCCTCGGGTTATTTTCTCCTTCTGAACTTGAAAACTAAAGATTTCCCAACAATACTGAGATCGATTATGTAGTTGAATGCTATGTTGTGAAACTCGGAATGGTTCTCACAATTAACAGGGGATTGTAGCATTGAAAAATATCGCCGGGTTAATTATTATATATTGAGGTATTTATTATTATTCTTATAATTAATTAAGCCAGAGAAAGCTTAAAGTACTAACATCGGCAAGAAGGCTATCGGCTTTATTGAAAACTCTACCGCACTTGAGGTTTGGAGCCACGAATTGTTAGTCGAGATGCTTTGCCTATTCGGGCACTCAGGTGGATATATATCGAGCTAAAGTAAAACTTCATTATAACTTCCTGTCTTTTCGTTAATCGACGAAGAAAGTGTATTAGAGAAATCCTACTCTTTCGTACCTCTGCACGTCTTGGTAGCTCATACGAACTCAGAGAAACAGACTTTCTTAGAATATTATCTCGCTCGAACTTGAGATTGATTTTATTGAAATCTTTCGAAGGGAAATATTGGTTCATATGAAGATGACCGACAATGACAAATCGGGTTTGCAAATTCACTGAAAGGCTAAGTTCTCACTACCTCTCAACCTAGTACTGGACAACAAAGTGTTTTCACGAACCTTTAACTTATTCCTTATCAGATTGACACTTTCCAGCATGGCAGTATTTCTCAAATAAATTCTGGTAACTTTCATGGTTCAGTCAGTTGCTTCTAGAGCTAGTAGTAGTATACTCTCTGTGTCTGTAAATACAAAACCTTCAATATAATTAAATAAAGTCGAGCATTGGAAGGTCATACCAGAATTTGGTTTACTTGTTCGCTTGTACACGCCAACTGGCTGACTACCTCTAGTTAACGTTAATATTTTCAAGTGGTTTGCTAGTCAAAAAGCTCTCACTTACATTCTGATTATAATTGCCAAACAGGTAAAATCCAACCAAAGCCCTTTACTTTGCATACATATCTTGCAATTGTTCCCATGGAAAAATTGAAAAATTTTATTCTTTGCCCAATTGTTCTAACCAATGCTAAAACTAACTGATGTGAAGGAAATGGTTGTAACTCATTTTTTTTTTCTTTTTTTCATTGATTCTTTGTTCTGTTCAATAGCAACAACAAAAATGATTCAATAAAAAATTGAAATATTTCAATGTTCATGTAAAAGTCATAAAATGTGCAACTGGAACGATAACAATAACAGCAACAAAATTGTGAAGCTAAAAGGAAAGCAGTACAAAATAATGAAGGAAGAAACTCGATTGAACTGCAGGCATGAAAGGAAGAGAAAAGAAATTATTTTCCTCGTCTTCTTGTTGTTTTTCTTGTTTTTTTTTTTATGTAAAAGCGTTTAACTAAACTATTATATCACTGTAGATGGAAAAGAAAAACAATTTGAATGAATATTTAATTAAAGCAAAAAAATGAACATAAAGTTAATAAAAAGAAAGGAGAAGAAAATCAAGAAAATATTGAAAACAAAATCCAAAAGATAACAGAAGAAAGGAAAAAGGAAGCTTTTTTTTTTCTTAATTAGTATCTTCAGATTGATTGTTTCGATTCTGGATATTCAAAGGTCATCTCAGTTAAATTGCCAAAATTCGATGGAATTCGAAGAAGGACAGATCACTTAATATTCCATCGAAAAAGAACGCGTACTTCATGCTGATGGAAAATAAGCCTGATATCGAAGGCACAAAAATGTTGTCCTATAAGCTAGAGGGACCCTTCGTATTAATAATTAAGCCGGGTATCAACGCGCAATCAGCAGGGTAAAGTATATTTTGTGTTACCCTGAGCAAACATCATCAAGAGTAACAACTGCTTCAGTGACGTCACATTATATCATAATAGACATTGTAGGCCAATTATTCAGCTTGATGACGCTCGACCTCGTATTGCAATACGTTAGAAATGTTGAGCTAAAATATGCCACCATCTCTACTACATTCCCCAGATATTTGATACTCGTGATTGGCAACGGTTTCAATAGATAACCCATTGTCTGTCCGTGCTGAGATTTGATTCTTATTATGTGTGCCTTCATCTAACAACAATACTGGTTCAACAGTAATGAGTAATGTCTATTAAAAAAGTTATAGAACATGTTGTAGTAAAAAATTAAATATGATCACAAATATTTAGTCTTACTTTACGGTCACCGATCAAGCGTGAGCACATGTGGGATTCGCATTTGTGAGGAGAATACAAAATGCAAAACCTTTTAAAGAATGAAATTTTCGTAACGTTGCTTCTCCCGTTAAATTACGATCAGTAAATGTGATTTAAATATTAAGTATCCGCCTGAGTGGTCGAGTAGGTAAGAGTCTCGACTAGCAACTCAATGGTCTCAAGTGCGGTAGAGTTTTTAATAAAGCCGAACGCCTTAGATGCTAGTGCTTTAAAACTTTAGTCTTAGAATTTATTCTCTGGCTAAATTTATAATAATAATAATAATAATTAAATATTAAGTAAGTTGCTTTGCAACTTTTTTTTTCACTCTTAAAATCTTTCCAGCGTTTCTAGATTGGCTAGAGATTGAACCGATTATTTAAAATACAATTTTGGAGAGATGAGTATTCAAGTTAAGACTAATGGCGAACATAAAAATTTTCTTTTGTATCTCATCATTCCAATCTTAAAATAAAATTTTCACTTAATCTATTAAGATGTCTTATCGTCAATTATAGCTCAACATGGGCAGGCCAGTAGAAAACAATTTTCTATTACTTGTTTGTAGTAATTTTTCTTTAGCAACTCTTTTAGCTTCTCGTATTGCACTCCACTTGCAGGTAGTATGTAAAAAGTTTATACGGACTGGCGGGCTTGCGATTGATCCGTTTTTTTGTTATGTCAAACGAGCTGGAATTATTTTCCGATCAGATTAATTTTCTTAATCAGACTATTCTCGACTGATGACTCGATGTTATTAGACCAAGTCGCCATTTTCAAGATACCTTGATGAAATTTGTGCACCTTGGCGAGGTTCTACCCAAGACTTAACAGTGTTCAACATGAATTGGATCGAACCATTTCGCGCTACCTTTCTTCACAAAATTCGTGAAATGAAATAAATTGTAGAATTTTTAATATTTCTCGAAGTACAAAGCGGTATTTTGACACACTAAGGCAGTCTGGAAAACTTTGATAAGATGGGATAATTCTTTTTAACACCTTTCCGCCGAACCTTTTTGATCAAAAATATTGCTTCATGTAGCAACCAGGCATAGGTTTGCATATTGTTTGACGAAGATAGGTGAAGAATTATATAAGCCGAAGTAGTGTAGAGTGTTAAGTAGTCGGCTTTGCTTACCCTAAAATATTTTAGCTTGTTTTTGAAAGGAAAAGTTTCCCTTTTTTATTTTCAATATAAATTAAAAAGCAAAAAAGAAGCATAAGAAAATTTAAATTTGATCTAATTCGAATCTTTCGCTCTCTATAAGATATAATTGCAAAAAGTAGATGGCTACAGTTAACTTCACGCGAAATCAAAACCTCTTAATGAAGTTAAATATTCGAATTATATCTTGAAAGCTTCCTTCTGTCAAAACAAAAAACTGTTATACCTCCTCGCGGGGGATATAATGAAAAACGCAAAGCGAAAAACAACAAAACGAATTGTATTTTAAGGAAACTTCTTCTAAGGCAAAGTTTCATTCATTTCGATGAAGTTCTCAAACCCAAATACAACAAGTAGCAAGAAAAAGTGGGAAACGTGAGATAAGTTTCCCTAAGATACAGAACTTGAATGAAATCATCAGTCAAATTGAATTTAAGAAAAACTTGAAAACAAGATTTATACTTAAAAAAGAGAATTAAAAGAAAGAGAATGCGATAATAATAATAGTAGTTAACGTAAACACTGAGTTAAAAAACTTCTTTTAATTAGTTTATATAAAAAGCACTTCTACGAAGAAACAAATAAGAATTTCTTTTGTAGCAAAAGGTTCGCATAAGTCTTAGACAGTGGTAATAAGTCTTCTTAATAAGAAAACCGTACTTTTAAGGGGTAAGGAGATGTTTTGTACATTTTTCGAAAAATGAATTTCTTTTTCAACGCGATCTATATATATATATAAATATGTAGATATATTTAACAATAATATAGAAGAAGGGGGCCACGCTCGACCTTTAACAGCCCCACGCTATTCTACACTTTCGACGACTTTTCAAAATAAGGCGTTACCTAGAAATTAGTTGAGGAGTGATCTGATCCGAACCATTTTTAATAGCGTTCGTCCTTGAGCGTAATCATATTGAATTTCCTCAACGAATCTCAAACATTTGAGGGCTGTAGGAATTGCTTCTGAACCGGTTCTATTGAATCAACACTTGTTAGAAGCCTATAGGGAAGAGACCACATGACGGAGGCATTTTCCAATAAAGGGCCCCATCAAATTCATATATAACTTTCTGGCAACATATCGATCGTGAAAGTCTTTCGGCCATCTTTTAATAAAACCGAGCGTAGTTCTTGCAGTATTTGTGATGAACTCAATACTGTACTATAGGTCGAATGAACGAATCAATAAATGACTCTACATTTTCCACATTTTGCGACTCAATAAACTGTTCCATACATCATATGTTCCTTCTCCTAAATGAGAGCTTCTTGTTATTCTTTTGTAGTTAAGCACCATAAGATTGTTTTTTCCAGGATTAACATTAAAAACATTTTACATTGCTTTGCTGTACGTAAGTCATTGGTATTGCGACCTTTTATTTTGTGATTAAATTTTATCGTCGCATTCCTTACAATAAAAACGAACGATTTCTCGTTTAAGATACAATACAAATTTTATAGATTCTTTAACTTAAATCAAAGCAATAAAGCATTTATTTGCTTTACTTTATGAGTTTCCTTTTGACATTTTACATAAAATATATGCTCTGTCAGCATGTAACCGCACCATTCAAGTTGTAAATAGATCTTTTGTTTATTAGCAGAGAAATAAAATGAAATCCTATACCTGTACAATTCCGAATCTGTTAAAAAGTTAACTTAATATCAAAGCATTACCTTAGTGTAGGAAATAAACACCTTTGCCTTAGTACTTCTTTAAAATTCATTTACTGTAAGTATAGTATAGTCGTCTCGAGATGAATTTTATTTAAAATCTTGTTTATTTTAAATTAAATTTTACATAACACAGCAGCTTGCAAGGCTAAGAAAAGACTTGAAAAGCATTTTATTGCATTAAAGAGACGCAGAGACGCAGAGACGTTTTGTGAATTTGACATTTTTTTTTCTTTTTTTTTGTTTTGTTTTGAAATAGGCAAGCTTGTGCACTTATGTAAATTGAGATAGTGCTACGGGACGTATTTCCACTAACAACAAGTAATGCTTTTCACTTAGAATAGCACCACATAGATTATTTGACATTGATTTAAAAAAAAATAAAAAATAAAAAAAACAATTTTCTTTTGTGGTTACCCGAAATTCTCTTGCTTTTTATATGACGTCTTCTACTTTGAAAACTAATTCGACCCGTGTTTCCTTAAATTCTTCGACCTCAAATGCCGAGTGGCTAGATAACAGTCAAATTATTTATTTATTTATTTTATTTAATTCAAGCCAGCCACTTACGTATATATACAAAAGGAAACTTAATTATCGTAATTATAAATTAATATATACTTCAATAATAGTATTAAGTGTTTCCATAAATTTTTCAATCATTCTGGCAGCAATTGTGAGAGGGTGTCGAAACAATTTGTATTAGTATTAGTGTAGCGATCCAATCATCGACCCATTCTCACACTTCTTCCACTTTGTGAAGGTGCATGCCAGCCATGCCATGGTGCATCGATCCGAACAAATGATATTGAGAAGGCGCTGCCTTTGGTGAATACGCTGGACGCAGCAAAACTTCCTATTCGAGCTGCAAAAGTGTATCCTTGAGAACAATTGCAACAATTGGCAATTAGAGGAATTCTTTCGAATTTTCATTTTACCTTTAAATTAGATTCTCTGCATCACATAATTACCTTAGTGGCTTTAAAAGCTCTATTGACAGGAATTTGTCGAAAATTTCCTTGTCTCTATTTGCTTTTGCAAATAATTTTCGCATAAGCTGTTTAGTTCATTCAGAATATCTCTACTACCGTTCTATGGGAAATGATCGATCATTTTAATAATTGAAAACTTCTTTCCCTTATATTAATCTTTTTGCAGGATTTTTGGCAGGTTCGGCGAGTGCTTAAGCGAAGAAACATAAAAACAAGTCACAAGATGATAGTAACCTATCAGTGGCAGAGAGAGAGTGTACCACAGTTATAATACAGTTGCGCAGACGAAAAGATAGACAGACGAACATACGAACAGACAGACATGCTTAGGCTCATTCCGAATTTGTTGGTGATCAAGAATATATATACTTTGTGCGTCATTCGAAGCTTCCCCACAAGTGTTGCAAACGTTGTGATAACATGAATATACCCGTCAAGAGAGCTATCTAAAAATAATCGTTAAGTTTTATCTTTTACGTAATCTTTTGTGATTATTCATAGCCTCTAAAAATCGAGAGACAATTTATTAGGCGGATAATATACATGCGTTACGCTAAGAGATCCTTAAGAAATATGTTTGCCAAGAGCAGAGGAAAAATGGATGATATAAAGAAATAAATGTTCGTTTCTCTTAACATTTTTCTGACGACAATTTGAAAGCATAAAACCCCTGCAATTTCCTATTAGAAAGAAGAGTCGGCCGCATAACAAGCTGATGAAGAGTATCATAGATAGCTTCGCGTGGTAGTGTTCTTAAGTTTATAGTAAGGTTCTCACGCAAGGAATTTGGTGTTCTTGGACTCTGTTAGGTGCTCTCATCTGCAAGGCGAAAGAAAAAATAATATAACATCTCTGTCAAGCAGATTCCAACTATGTCGTAACGTCCTGGCACGGAGACATGCGAATTACCGAATTCGTTACTGCTGTCTTTTGCGGCATTCTTTCGTTTTGAGAAAAATTGGAAGTAGCTGCAGTTAGGTAGCCAAGATAATCCGACATAGCTTAGAAGACCTTAGTAAACATTAGCATTAACTTAGCGAGAACATAACTCATTATTGAACAATACGGTGACGAGAGAACAATACTCGCAGAGATATTCACAGGCTTTGTCAGATTCAAAGATGATAAATTGCCCTTTCGTTCTTTTGAGTTGAAATTACTTCCATAGACAAATTTTGGATTTATTTTGCGTCAGCGTTTTCCCAACTAAAGCGAAACATTGCCTAAAGAGCTTTTGCTCATGTAATCGTCACAATCGATTGATACATGCATCAAGTTGTCATACTTACTTGTGATTCTAAGCTTATTTAGCAGCCTACAACAATATGCGACATCGGAAAATCTGTCGTAGTCTTATTTACAATCGGAATGAAAATTTCTTATGCCCTCGCTTTGTTAAGAGCGATGTGATTCTGACAACAAAGAATTAACACAAGTGCTAACAGGCGCAAGTGGATGCCTATAACGGGCAAAATCAATCGAATCCGATTACTCTTCAAGAACCGTATTGAAATGTACATAGAAATGACGGACCACCGGCACATTACATCATCTGCTGTAATAGATTTGTTAAGGTTACGGCAGTCATCTTTTATTATATCAAACAATTTGAAATAATTTTTTTAGTGAACTTAACCTTACTTCGGTCCGGCTGTCTGTCTAATGTCTACCTATGGCTCTTTGCACTCAATATACACAATTTTCAATAGAATTTTAAACATTGACCTATTTTAACACAACAACGACAGTAATCAAAAATAGATTGACTCGCATTATCTTTATGCTTGTATACGAAATTGTTTAAAAAACTCATTTACGTTTATAATGTTCTTCAAAAGAAAATACGGTAAAAACTGTATTTAAGCTTACTACGCGAATGTTGGAAATTTGCAACGGACGGGACCATTTTATGAACTGCCTTCCTGTACACAAGCATTCTTTGCAACAAGTACTAACTGTTAGTCCTCTATAATCGAAATGAAATCAAGTGTTTTACAAAGAAAAATTTGGACCAGATGCCTCTATTTTTTGTAGTCGTTCCCATATGAAAGCTCTCGCTAAAAGCAAAGACAAGAATGCCGGAACCGGAGTAATAACCCGAAACCACTTTTATTCAATTTAAGTCGCATTGGTACCCCTTTTTCTGCTCCTTTCCACAGACGAGTTGTGATGAAAAGCAAGTTTTTGTAAGTCGTGGAACCAAGATATAATTTTTCGTATTTCACGACGCATGTAAGCGAAGACTAGTTTTCAACGGAGTGTTGCACAGTATTTAAATGCCTTTATAGGGCGACTATAATGTTCCAAGTTATAAACAGCGTGTTCAGAAAGTTAAACCTATTAAAAATATGCCCAGTTTTATGTCGTGGCAACTAAGAATCTTTTCCGATAGTTTTCTGCAGGGAAAGTCTTCACTCGTAAATCGTTCACAGTTTGCTTTAATTGCAGGCTTCATTTTAAGAATTCTCTGAAAATCATAAGTTTATTTAACTGGATAATTTTTTGAGATCACTGAGGAAAAATTTTCTAAAACCCCTGCAATCAGCAAGAAAGCAAAACTTGCATCCGTTTATATACCTTCTGAATGAAATTGAAATGTTTTCTTGTTTTATTCGAATCAAGCGAACGTAGGACTAAATTTAAGTTTTCTTCTTACTATAGCTATATAATGTCATAAAATAAAAAAAGCATACAGCAACAAACATGTATCGAAAACTCCCTTCTCTGCGTACTCGTAATGTAATATTTTCTTCTCCACTAGAGCAAGACGCGTATCGGTATACGCCCAAGCATATATAAGCTCACACTGCACAAGCATACATTATTTACGCACACATATATATGTATATATATTTGTATATAAATATGTTTTTATATACGTATAGGTATGTATGTATATATGTACGTATGTATGTATGTATATATGCCAGATAAACGGAAAATAATTTTGTTTTTTCTATATAGATATAACCTAAATAACTATTAATACTCACATAGATACGAAGTTGTAATATAACATATACTGTATACTATAGATAAACATATATACATGCTATGCATGCTAATTCCGTTTTTCCGACTAAAATATTGTATAATGCGGTTATAAAGACATAACATGGTTTTTTATTACACAATCCACAATTTAACCCCAGAGTATAAAGCCAAGAACGAAACAAACTGAGAAAGGTGGTTGTGATATGGAGAATAGACTTTTGGTTTATATAATTTAATACAGACATATATTGCTTCCTATCTGTCTACATGTATAATGGTTAGGTTGAAGTTGTGTGCTCGGTTTCTTGTAAACAACATTAACAAGGTTGTAAGTTTCATTGAAAAACATACCCAATAAGCTTAAAACTTTTGAAATATTCAATAATCAATTTCTTTTATACCAACCACCAACTAAGAATGGAAATATATTTGTTTTGTTAAAATGTTTGCAACGCCAACAAGAATGCATTGGAAATCTATTAAACATACATTCCAGAAGCATTTTGTGAATTGACTTGAACATGTGCGTCTGTCCGCTGGTCTCGTCGTCGTGTGTAAGGTCTATGTGTCCTGGTCGCAAAAACGAAGGCATGGACTTCAAATTTATACGCAACCCAATCAAAGCGCACACTTGCAGTATGACGTACACTGAAAACACAACTCTTCGCAGGGTTTTATTACTCATTAAAGGCCGGAATGCATGTTAAAAATTGCCATTCTATAAAAATAGGGAAATCAGCCACGCCCGTTATAGACTACCAAAAATCAATTTTTCTTTTGTTGTTAGCTTTTCTGAAAGCAAATTTTATGGGTACAAAAGATTCGTTCGCAGCTGCACATAATTCTCTTACCTGTTGTTACATACTCTGATGGCTATGCTTTACTATGTCTCCGCTACAGAAAAGCCACAATCAATTTTGCAGTAAATTTCTAGCATAGTCTTGTTAATTAAGTTGGAGTTGAATTTTATGACCCATCCTCTCTCATTTACTGATTTGAATGCAATATCAGTTATAACGAAATGCTTATCACACTAATTGTACCTTATCAGCAAATAGCCTCCAAAGATCGATTAACAAAACTGGACGAAAAGTGGCTGCTATCATCTATTTTACTTTACTGTTAAATATTCTATATAAGCAGCACATTCCCTAACAGGTCACCATTTATGTGCGTCTGCATCTACAGCACACAAAGGATGCACATGATGATAAGTGAATTTCACAAACCAAAGAATTTTAGATGAAGTTTGATGGTCCAGAGAATCTGCTTTTTCGAGAGACGAACATATTGACTTGTGCACTATAGTTCACTTCGATGTGAATGATTAATTCTTCTTTTTCAGCGTCATCACCTTAACGTGTTATGCTAGCGCATATATTTTTGTGAATGTTGTCATCATAAATAATTCTTCAAATGTTCGGGAATAAGATGCAAGTGCTTTTCTACGGATCGCAAATCTTTACTTCGCTCAAAAATTTTAATTTTTCGAGCGGTCTTACTATTCAAAACTGTTTAGTCCTACATTCCGAATTTTTTTTTTTTTTTTTGGTCGTCCTAAACGTTATCTGAAAGTTTTTAGGAGAAATCAAATTCTTTGGGTAAATTGATGTCGGCTTTCAACTTGCAAGTATTTGAAACTATCAGCACTTGGAAGTTTAGTCAGGTTTTTTTCGAAACTTTTCTTTTCGAACCGGCCGTAGCATTTGTTTACCGATTCACATACTAAATGAACCTTACGAAACCTTTCTTGTCAAACTAGCCGTAGTATTCGAGACCGTAGCTAAATGAACCTTTTGGGATATTTTTTAATTTGTTGACTTCACTTGATTTCCGAACCTATGTTTTGAAAAAATTCGATGTCTTTCAATAGGCATCGGGAAATATTATCAAAATTTGTATTTGTTTTCTCTAAGATGGATACAAACTTGCCATTTGTAGAAATGGTGACAAGGAGAAAATAATCATTCCCTACTAAATCGCGATCCATAGGCGTTCATTGCTCTGGCAAATCAATTCAATGATTTGAACTGTATTCCTACAGTCTATGTTCAAGCAATAGCCTGCACACATGCATTCATATCTAAGCGAAACATTACGTCAAAGGATGCATACGCTTACATTGAATATCAAGGATTAATGGCATTTTCAGTCCAGCGATCATGCGATCGTTTTATAAGCCAAGTTAAATAGACTTTGCTAAAAAAGAGCCTGCCAAACGATATTTCATATATCTAATCATAGTAGAATTTTGGACACATGTTTCTCTTCGATGGCAACACAATGCACGAAAGTGAATATAATCCAATATAGCGCGTTATCTCTCCCCTCTCTTTACAAAGCTGAGGGCAATAGATTCAAAGTTTAATATGGCGAACACTATGTCTATATCTGTATGCCTACATGTGCACACGTATTTGCATGTATTTAAACAATATTTGACTTTAACAAAATAAAAAGTATATGAAGTAAGTTTTTTCCCATAGCCTCTTTATTGGCATTATAACAAGACACCATGTCACAAGTCGAACGCAGCAGTAGCAAAATTGCACGCACTGCACTTCGAATTGCTTCTACATTCACCGTCTTCTCCAGATTTTACCTCCAACGACTAGTGCACACTTATTTACGCATTTTGAAAAAATGCTCGTCAGAAAAATATGTGGTTCGAAAGCGTAGGTTATCTCCGAAATTAAAAAATTGAAGAAATACTTTCACGTATACCTCGTTTTACGCTCCTTGAATGAATTTTGAAGTCATCACTGTCTATGTATTTAAAGCTTTATATTTGTGTAAGTGAAACAATTCAACTTAACAGAACCGATGTTTATTATTATAACTGTATGAGTATGAAGCAGATGGTTTGTAATATGTATTATATTATACTAAATAAACATGTAATGTAAACATACTTATGAAGCGTAAGAGGTTTTATTTTTTAAGAAAGAATTTGACAATCTTGCATCCCCAAAAGAATCTCTTTACCCTTTTCAAGCGAATCGTGCACCTCTTTTAATTTTTATTGAAGGAAAGCATTATAATTTTTGCTATTGTTATTGTGTTCATTTTCAAGTTCATCAATCGAACAGACTAAGTATTATAATGAAAGTTTCTGCTCAATGGAATTGTTTGGCTATGTCTTCAAAGATGGAAAAATTCCATTTCGGGAAGAAGGAAAAACATCGTTTCACTGTAACATAACCAAATTTGATAATTCTTTAGAAAGTGAAATTAACATAAAGTGTATCGCGTTGCACTCATTAACGCAAACCT
>CCAG010005064.1:0-11359 GCA_001077435.1 Glossina morsitans morsitans
TTTCGAATTCGAAATGCACCTCCGAAATACAGGTGCGGCTGTTCATCTGTCCATCTTTGATTTAGCTGATTGTAATTATATCATCAAATATTAGCTCGTAACTCCCAATACGCATTTCTCGCATTTTGTTCATTTCTTTGTGATCTTCGTCGTGTGCAAGTGTAGAAGATATCCTCTGAGTGATTGGTCACATTAAAATTGAAAATAATTCCAAGTTTTTCTCATATTCTCGAATAAAAAAAAAAAAAAAAATTAAAATGAAAACAATATTTGAAAAGACTTTGGAATACTTTCCTTCGAACATTATTAAAAGCTAATGATTTATATTGCAAAATAACTCTGTGTCCTTTATGTGCAAACCCCTCACCACAATGTCGACGTCCACTCTCGACGACAAAATGATTTTAAGCAGCTTATGATTTTCAGTATATTTTGTTTTGTTTTTTCCGTCCACATTGTCAAGCAAGTTTTAAGAAATTTCCGATGACAAATCTTTTATTTACAATCGATTTTCATTTTATAATTGAGTATAAAATACTTAAGTATATCGTTTTTATTTCAGGAGGAGAAAGAAATTTTCATTACAATGCATTTCAATACAAAACACTATTCAATGCAATAAAATTGCAAAGTATTTTGTTAAACGTAAGCCTCTTTGTAGATTAATCATTGCTAGCCAGAACTGTTAGATTGGACTATGGGTGACGTATGCTTCCTATTTAGTTAAATTTTAAATATTGCTCGCAAGTAAATGTGGTTTTAATTGCGACTTCTGCAAGCTACACTTTTGTGCCTATCTTGATATAAATGATTAGATCCCTTTTCAAGACTGATCTCTCAACTACCAGCGTTTATCATAAATTTCATCTTTCACAATTTTCACTTAACAACAGACGGACGGACGAACATTGTTGTGAGTCGAATTACAATTTCCCATTGATCGAGAATGTATATGTATATACATCCTTCAGGGGATCTGAGCGCTTATTTCTTGCTGTTGCCAACCATAGGGCGAATTGGATAAACCATCACCCTTCGATGGCAAGTACAATAATTTATCGCCAAACTCAATTCAATCAATCATTAAGTAAGTAACCAAGTAAATAAGAGACCAAATAATTAAGAGAATGAGAAAATGAAAGATATTTAAGGTGGGAGGGGGAGAGCGGTGGTGAAGTATGCATTCAAATTGTTCCAACACTGATTATATGACATGATTAAGAGCTGAATGACATGAACTATAGAGTCAGTTCTTTATACGTTATCGCAGCAGCAGCAACAGCTCTCTGCGTAATGGTATACAAAAATAACAACAACAACAACAATAACAACAACAACAACAATGAGAGACAGCAATTAACTACAACTATGTATTTACATTCCCTATGCTGTACGCTGTACAATGCAAAGTAGTGCGTACAGTTTGGCATTACTTGGCATTATAAACGTTTCAACGTTGCGTCTCGTAAACGCATACAGCAAATATGTCACACAGATGTTGGCAGTTTTATTGTGCCTACCAAAATTATACACAATGCCACTTTACTCGTCGCTGTCGGTAATCACCAACAACATCGTCATTAAACCGAGACTATGTTGTTATTGTGGTGTGATTTGGAAGTTTATGTGTGCGTAGGCATGCGTTTCGAGACGAAATGATGTTGATAATGCCAATAGCAAACAGTTACAACAACGACAACAACATTAACAACATAGAGAATCTCAGTCGTGATATATGGTTATGTAAGCGTATAAGTACGTTTTCCTTAATACTTATTGAGGCATACATAAGTGGTCGCCTTTGCGTGTAAAGCCTTTATGATTGTGAACGGCTGAATGAATATTATGTTAATATAATATTTTGATGCCGGATATTTATGCTAGGTTAACCTCAAATAATTTTAGATATCTATTTTTGCTTAAATTTTTTCTTTAAAATAATGATATATATATATATATATATATATGTATATATTTGTATGTATGTATGTATATGTTTTTCTTTTCTTTTTTTTTTTTGGTAAAATAACTTTAAAAATTTCGTGACAAAACTTCAAGTACGGTTTTTTTTTTTTTTTTTGCAATATAACCTTTATATTGTCATTTACGTTGCCCTAAAGTCTTTTGATGCATATACATGCGCATCCATTCATATATTGAAACTTTTAGCAATAATAAAAAGCAACAAACTCTGGTTATTATACGTACACAAGCATAACACAAGATAGACACTGGCTGCACTTAAACATATATATAGAAGTACTTGGAATATATAAAATGTTTGTTCGTTTGTATTTATGCGAGTATTAGCAAGAACTCCAGTGTTAGCAACAACATCTAAAACGTGCTAATGATGTGTAAAATATGTTGTTTATTTAAGGCCAGATGCTAACCACACGTAAGCGCCTTGCTAAAGTAAAAGGCCAAAAAGTCAATGCAATAGCATGTTTAGATTATTGTCTCAGGCAAACTATACTATGAAAAGAAACGCCCTTAAGACGAGATTTTATGCAGTACAATATTATTGTCTTTTTTTTTTTAATCTAAATAAAATTTGTGTATACATAAATATAAATTAAATAAAAGATTAATATTTTATTAATATATAAGAATAAGAAAAACAAACTTAAAGGCCAGCTTTGGTTTTTTATTAACTTTGAAGGCTGCATTCATTCTTCAATAGATACGCTTTGCATTCTTTATGTAAGATTTGCAATTACAGTTAAATCTAAACGGAATAAATTTGTTTATAAATGGTTTAGTACAACACCAAAGTGTCCACTTTCTCTGTTTTCCCTATCATTAATGACGGATTTCCCCTTTAAAAATTTGCTGGGAATGGTCTTTCAAGATCTCTTATTTACTTATTTATTTCCATTACTGCCTACAATGTATCTTCAGCCGAGTTAAGCAACGTTATTAAGATTAAATTACAACACCATAGTGTAAAATCGTCGATCGAAAGCACAGCAAAGCTTGAAGTGTTATTACAATTATTTATTTAGTCAGTGAAATTAATTCCAAGACTAAGGTCTTAAAACTCTAGCATCTGGGGCTAAAGTAAACCATTTCGGTTTAAGGCAAACCGTTCGGTTTCTTGTTTGTTACTATTAGGTTTCAAGTATAAAGTAACAAGCAGACTTAATTCTAAGGCTTATAGCGGAGAATATCAATCAAAAGCAAATTGGAAAGATAGAGTAAATAATATGCAATACACTCTTAAGGTGTTAGGAGCGGAACATAAGTCTATGTAACTATATAGTACAGTGAGTCTCTATCGCACTGAGATTCGAATCTGTGACCTCCGACTTTTTTCTACCTTTATTGTTACTATTAGGTTTCAAGTATAAAGTAAAAAGCAGACTTAAGTCTAAGGCTTATAGCGGAAAATATCAATCAAAAGCAAATTGGAAAGATAGAGTAAATAATATGCAATTAAGGTGTTAAGAGGGGAACATAAGTCTAAGTCACTATATAGTATAGTGAGTTTCTATCGCACTTATATTCGAATCCGTGACCTCCGACTTGGTACTCGGGATTTTGATCCACTCGGTTCTAAACTACCTTTGTCTTTAATTGTCTTTTCAGTCGACCAACCGCTTATCATGTTTTTTAATTTTTTTAGCTCATTTTTCTTATCATCATTCTGGCAGTCTCATGCAGCTTGATATGTTAGGTGTTTGCGAAAAATTTTATCAGCGACTTCTACAGGTAAGAACGATTAAGAAATGCAAAATGCCAGTATACATAACGATTGAATTTGATGATTTTGTCCTTCCTCTACATAAAATAACGCTTTTCCATTTAATATTATTGATGTGTTCAGCGTATCATAGAGCGCTCAAGGTGGGTGGGTCGCCAAACCACAGCAAGGTCTTTCGACATGATATCACCATTTTGCCAACATTGCTGTAAAATGTTATACAAAATGAGGGCAACTATTTTGATTAATAAAAATTGTACCAATTTTGCACAATAAATGCCTTTTTCATGTAAAAAAGTGATCAATATTTTTACAAACACCTAATAATTTCCTATTGGTATACAAAAGCTAGCTTACAAGATCAGCAAGCAATTTATAAAATAGTCACAGCGCACGGGATTTTATTTTACTTCCAACACAACAGACTTTTGCTTCGTCGCACAGTACAAAGGAATTCTTTAAGGTTAAGCCAAAACCAAAGACGAAAACTTAGATAAAATCATTCTTGAATAGAAAGATAATATATCTATATCTGCAGTAGAGCGAATATGAAAACTATATTTGGCTGTGGGCAAATTTTGCTTAACGAACAACTTAATCTTAAAAGAAATATAAACATTACAGCAATTGCATTATTGCAGCATTACAGCAATTGCCCTGTTCGCATCTAAAGGCATACTTTTTATGGGACCCGTGGACTTAAAACATGAGCCGACGTAGTCAAAATTTAATAAAATGTATTTTCTTGCCAAAAATCTTATTATTCTTCACATACTTTCGCTAAAAGTTACCAAAGTTGAAGCATTGTGACCGTGATCCCTGTGAACATTAATGAGGAGCGGGATTTGAATAGTAGATCCATTTGTTCCAAATTTGAACTGTATAGTAACTATACCAATTACATGGTCCATGCGATTCAAATTTTCCATATCAACTTATTACGCGGACACTCTTTTGCTCAACAATTTCCGCAGAGGAATTTTGAACGAGCCAAAGCAAACTATTATACCAAATCTCATCAAAATATCTTAAGAACTGTGACGTATAAAAAAAGGGTGATATGAAATCCTTTTATGTTTTACCCACATGGGCATGGCTGGTCTTTTCCATTTTGCGACAGATGCTGTAGGATCATCAATAGAATATGTGAGCAAGTTTCTTTCATTATATTCCAAAAAATCCAATTTTGTTTTTGAAAACCAGACATGTTTACAGTTTATGTTGTGCTGATTATGATTAGCCTTAAATCGATTCATATTTTTGATATGAATTAAGGATGCACATATTTCTACGCATTGGGTTTCTTTAGTTCACTTTTGCATTGTGCGAACGTTGTAACCTCGCACCCTCAACCTTTTGTAATGGACAAAACAAAATTCCATTGCGTTGCGCGGTCTTCCTTCTTACACACTGATTCACATAGAAAACGGTGAAAATCGGTTAAAATTGAATTTTTCAAGCAATTTTTCAAAACCAACTCAAGTCAACAGAAACGAAAAATTATTATTGCACTAATAAAATTTTATAGCTCTTTATATATCTAAACTCAATTACCCACGCAAATTGAGTACTGTGTGCGTGTGTGTATATATATGTCCAGAGAATAAAGAAAAACATATAAAACTTTAGCTTGGTAAGCCTCGTTTATAGCAGAGATTAGTTTAAAGCATGATTAAGCACAAAAGCTAATATCGAGCACATTAATGACTCTGCACTGTAAATATCCCCGTGACGGATTTTTGCAGTTCTATCTTTCTGCTTTTGCTAATTCTATGTGGTTCACGTCTACTTGTGTAAATAAAATATCAGCCAATTGCTTATGGCATATGTACAACTATCACCTCGACGTTCGTCTATTTCACAACCTATTTACTGTATATAGAAAAACACAAAAACAAAAAAAAAAAACCGCTTCAAGATGACATTGCCTTCTTCAATAGAAGATTGCTTATGAGGGGTAAACAATGTTAACAGATGGAGAAAAAAAATAAATAAATTTTTTCTTTTGCCCCATTTTTGTGAATAGAATCTGAAATGGTGTAAAAGCAAGCAATCGATGGCAAAATTTTACTTCAAGTTAAATACTCCGCAGTTTTTTTCAAACTTGTGGAAAATCTTACATATTTCATAACGAACACATTGCTACTATCAAGCAATGAACAAGAAAGGAGTCAACTAGAGGACGCCTTTACTTTTAATAATTTTCCAAAAACTTGGTAAAAACGGTATACAGTCATAAATAATAAATACAACTAACACACATACATTGCATTTTCTCGGCTAACTGAAAATAAACATTCGACCAACACATACACACAACTGAATGCAAAAGTTTCATTGTTGACAAGACAGCTCCGCAGTCTACAAGTTTGAAAACTTGAAATGAATAATGACCCTATACACACACACACAGTTTCATCAAATAAACCATAGCGTATTTTTTTAGTAATACGTTTCACGGTTGATATTGGCGTTTAACCTAAGAAGAGTCATTGCTTCGAACGATTTATGTTATCATAAAGAAAGCATTTTTCATCTCAATGAGAAAAATTCTGTTGGGAAATGAATCTTTATGAACTCTTAGTGACAGGGAATTGCGAATTACTCGTTAATGGGCTTTGTTAGATTAATGTGATATCTATACTAGCTATGAAGCATTTATGCAATTTATCACAGGAAAGCAATTTCTCTATACTCACCGTACCTTAGGTCCCATTATACACGAGAACAATTTCACTGTTCATTCATAATGCATTAAAAACATCCTAATAGTCTCAAAAGTCCCTTTTAGAACAATTTTCTTTACTACTGTATTGCGTAGAAATAATGTAATGCAGCTTGAGTGCCTCATGATTGATATTGAAGTGATTTGATTATATTTCTTATTGTGTTTGTAGAATCAACGTTTGTTATACTCCACATCACTTGTGATACTAGGATACATTAAGGTAGTGCGCATGTGTGCAATAACCAGAAGAACTTGAGATAGACTCATTTTTTCTTATCCCGATCGATTCAGAATTACATTCGATTCAAAACTTGTCGATCCGTTTGTCCGTCTGGTTTTGTTGTGTTTAGCAAATTTTGCACACAGTCAAATTTTGACTTACGGACGTACGCTATTGAAAATAGTCCAGATGAGAAGATTTTTTCGATCACTTCCCATATGACACCTTGCTTTGAAAAATCGCCCAATAACTGTAGGGTGGTGTACGGTATCCAATAATACAATTTGTTGAGCATGTCGGAATAGGGATCTACTTCCACCAAGAGTTCTTCCAAAAACGCTTATCAACAGTTGTCTTCCAACACTTCTAAACAGCTCAATAGTCATTGGGTGACCAAATCTGAAGATTAGGATAGTTACGGAGCCAATTTAACTAACGATTCCTATAGATTTGATGAATTTGTAATGAAAGAGGATTTTTTCTTTTCCAACTGCGTCTGTTCTATCTTGATTTGCTTATTCAATGTTTCTTACGGTACTGGTTTGTTGCAAGGACGTTATATAAGATTATGGTATCACTTTGCTTACGATAATTGCTGCCCACTCTTCCTTGTTATATCCTGATCCGACAAAACTAATTATTTCGTTTTTTTCTGTGAGCTCGGTGTGTAATGGTGAATCCATGTTTCACCTACACTTTGCGGAAACTGACATGCGTTACTATTAAACATTTCGAAAACGCTTCATAAAAGTGATCACAGGATTACGTTTTTGCTCAGTTGAGAGCGAACACTGCATCTATCTTGCAAATACAAAATTTTGCATCTAAGTTTTCATGCAAAAGTTTGCGGCTCATAGGCGACATTTGCGGGTACGTCTAGCTGATGCACGTCCCCCATGATATCATCGCTTATGTCAACCGGTTCTAGTAGTGTAAACTCAATTGGTCGACATAAGCTTGCGCTTATAGAATCAGATTTAACTTGAACCATGTAGTATTTAAATGCTTTGGATCGCGGGACAGAGTTCCCCTGATATTTTTGTGCTTCCTAAAATTATATCTAAACCCGAGAATTACTTTACTAGTTAAAGCCTTTTGCCCCCTATGCGTGTTAGAGAAATACTAGGCTAATGAATCTTGTAAAATTTAGTGTATGGCCGTCAAAGTCTATCTGACACTGTTTGTTTCTGCATTCGCCGTTACACACAGTACTTATTGAGCGATGACCTGACATGTGTAAGGACATAAGTTTATGCATTGCCCATCGCATTGGATGAAAATTCATTAATGAACCAAATTTTGAAGTATAACATAACATAACAACAAAATAACATTTTCAAAAAGTTGTATTTCTTCTTCTTTCATCGATGTTACAAACTATAAAACTAATTCCTAAGGCGCTGCGAATCTAAACTGACTTTCAAGTTTTCATTTGATAAAATTAGTTTTCTTTAACAATGTTCATGTTCATGTTCATGTTCGTGTTATTGTATGTTGTACATCGACAACAACATTTCCTGTTGTATGCACTGAAGACATATTTTACATGCGTAACCCAAATGAGTTTGTTAAAAAGTTTTACGCAAAAGCCAACGTGCCACATAAATCAACTTGTATGAGAGCATGTTCTTTACCGCATCAACACATGTGCGTGTATTTACTTCGTCTTCTAAATTGCATCGATTTCGTGACATCTCTACTCTTAGCTGAACCTTTAAACGCTTCTTTCCTTGTCCTTTCAAAGTATATCTTTGTTTTTAGCCATTAAGGCAAATAGAAAATATTGAGCCTTCTTGACGCCGACCTGTCAATATTTCTTTTCGCTCGTTTACCTCATATGCACATATGCATAAATAGATGCGTAACTGTTTGGAGTTAACTAAAACTATATGGTTGCATTAATCGGCTCAAAACTTTTTAGAGTAAGTAAATGTGTTTTAATTTAACTGCGAAGTTGATTTATTTTTTATTCTTCTTTATATCGTGATGCCATAAAATTAAGTTCATGGTCGTCTATTTAGAAACCATAAAATTGTAATTATGCAAGTTCGTACGTTTGTGTATATGTTTGTTGTTACATTTGCTATGCTTACATATGTATTTAACTTTTCACCGCATACTTAACGCAGGCAATCATGAAACTGTTAAATGTCATTGAGTTAAACCACAGTAAAGATTGAAATTTTTATGTAACGAGCGAGATACGCACAGTAACTTATGTTATGTGCATGCATGCGGGGGGGTATGTTATTATGAACAAAATAAGCCACGTAAAATAAACGAACGCACTCACTATTCTAACAATACCGCACTATCAAACCAACATACATACACACACATACACACAATCACATTTACGCTTATAGGCAAGCACACGATCATATACAAAAACCAAAAGTACTTAACCGACTAACCAACCAACCAAACAAAAACAACAATAACAACGAGCCTGGCAGCCGACACAAAACTTTAATATGAAATCTACGGAAATGACCTCAAAATGCAAGCAAATGCATTTATGCCAACATACAAAGGCAAATACATTTCAAATTCATATAAAAGAGGCATAAAGTTGCGAGGCACACATACATATGAACCTCTTCCTCACTCGCTTCTATTTCTTTACGCCTTTTTTTCTTCCCTTTAGCACACTCTCTCTCACTCTATACCTCACAGTTCTCATGTGTTAACGATATTTTGTTATTTCGGTTTGTTTTTTTTTTTGTTTTTTCGTCTTCTTTTTCGTTCATAACCCTTAAGCTGAGTGAAAAAAATGTCTTTATGCGTAAGTGCTTCCACCACATATTCATTCACTGCCTTAACCTGTACACATATGCATGTGTATCATATCCTGAAAAGCATGTTCACTTGCAACTACGTAAATATGTATACGTATGTATACGTGTGGAGAAGCGTAGAGCAATGGGATTTTAAAAAGTATCTAAGATATGTGTTATGAAGATTTATTGAAGGTAAAAATCTCACAAGCCTTGTAAGTATGAATGACATTCTATGAACTTAAGAGAGAAGATATATCTACTCTGCGGACAAAGAAATTATGGCGCTTATCTGACATAATGTAGATGTGCAAATGTTACGCAGCTTAATGGTTAAGCTTCCGGTCAGAAAAAAAAAAATATGTGATTATCTGCTTACAGAAGAGCTGTTACTTAATTGAGGAAACCTATTCAAAAAATTCATGCCAGAAATCTTCTCAAACTTACGCACTGT
This sequence comes from Glossina morsitans morsitans, assembly GCA_001077435.1. Classification (NCBI taxonomy): domain Eukaryota; kingdom Metazoa; phylum Arthropoda; class Insecta; order Diptera; family Glossinidae; genus Glossina; species Glossina morsitans. The sequence continues at coordinate 9,883 of CCAG010005064.1, forward strand.
TGATCAGTGGAATTTAGATATACATTTATTGTGGACTGTCGATGATAATAAGATTATGACTGACAAACATAATTCATATGCCAATGTAAAAATTGCTATAAATTGTAATCGAAGCTTAGCGCAAGAAAGCGGCACTGGCCCATTAATCCTCAACTCGAAATAAAGATTTAAGAAATTACGTATGAATACAGGATTCATTTCTGCAAAGTTTTTTTACATCCTGCACACTTTGCGATACAAGGATATATCGAGTTTGGACGGATGTAAGTAGCAACCAGAAGGATTGGAGATAGAGCTACCATTCATTACATCGATGCAAACTTGTCTGTCCGTCGGTCTGTCTTTTGTTCTTGCATTCAACCTACAATAGGTAATTTTTGAAATATTTTGTTGAAATTTGGTACACCGTGCACAAGGACGAAAGCAATTGAAAATGGTTCAGTAATAAGGTTTTTATTAAAAGGCCGTAAGCGGTGTAGGGTATATAATAGCTGTCCTACTAAAGTGCTTTTACTTGCACATTTTTGGAAAGATTAGTAAGATAAATCTCTATAGTACTTCTCCGAAACACACAATTGGGTTCATTTAATATCTGAAGAATATATAGGGGCGTAAACATTGAAAATATTTGAAAGTATAGTGCGCTTGTTGACCAAAAAAGTTGACACGTGTAATGTCGCTAGTCCTAAGGCACTATAAACAAAAAGTACCGGATCAATGGGATTCATTCAGCCCATTCCAGAACTAAGTCGTATACACGAAGGCCTTTTAATGTATAAGGAATCTCGATGTGGGAGTGACACACGTCTTACGTATGTGGCTCTTCGGGTAGAACTTGTGACAGATAGGATTACTCCTATTGCGGGCATATTAAATTATTAGGAGGAGGAGTAGACCTCGTGTTTTCACGTCATGCTTTTGGTTACGCAAACGTTAAAACACTCTTATCGGTGTAAACGCTTTTATAAGCTCACTATCGCTAAGAAAGCCAGATATGCAAGGAAAGAAGAGATTGTTGATGAAAATTCGTTCCCAAATGCTAGACTTCTTTATGACATATTGGCAGAGTATTTTGGACTTTGACTTTTTCACTTTCTTTTTTTTATATTATTTGAGTGGAAGAAGCATTGTTGATGCTAGGAAGAATTGTATGTGGAGGATGGGCAAAGAAGAAAGTTGTGTTCGAGAGGTAAATGTCGTAACATATGAAACGGCGAAAAAGACTACCTTAGTTCAATCTTTCCAAAATCGGGAAGATCGTTGAAGAACGAGCTGTTGTGGTAATGTGTCGTGGAGTACGCGGGTAACCCCAAGGGAAGTGTTTATAACACTGAAAAAGCCAAATTGTTCTATTAAAAGGATTGATTGGTGGACAAATATAATTTGTGCCTGTCGGACTGTTACCTGGAGGCACCTATACATAAGCACAGGGCAATTCACGTTATATCTGCACGTAAGAATACCGAAACTGGTAGTT
>CCAG010005069.1:0-18936 GCA_001077435.1 Glossina morsitans morsitans
TTTTTAAAAAAAAAAAAAAAAAAAAAAAAAAAAAAAAAAAAAAAAAAAAAAAAAAAAAAAAAAAATCTTTGCAGCAGACAAGAAAATTGAAGCGTCATTAATATGAGGATGGAGACGAAGAAAGAAAGAAAACAGCATATTGTTAAAAGTTAATATTTGGTAGGGTATCCTTTTCGCTGCTTAATAACGTCGTTTAAACATTTTTGACAGATTTGGATATAACTTTTCTTGTATAGGAAACAACGATCCTCCTTATAGTCAGTCTATTTTTCAGACCTTCGACGGAAGAGATTGAGTGTTTTCGCACACAGCGGTCTAATTCATTCCACACATTTTTGAATATATTCGATTTCTGCTAGCAAAGACATCTACCATCTCTCTTAAAAGACCTCTGTAAACTGCCTAACAGCAGAGCCCTATTAAGAGCACTTACAATTAATATATGGTTAGACTTGGAATCTTCTTCCGTCTAAGTTAGGAAATTGCAGAGTATTTTGATGGGCACCTAATAAATCTATATAAAATCCGTCCTTTCATAACTATTTTTCACAAACTTTTGGAAAATGGCCAAATTCGAGGCTCTGGTCTTTCCAAGGCAAAAAAATTCCAATGATATTCACCTAAGTCATGTGATCAAACCAGAAAATTATATTCGGCTGTGTTCGGATCTTTACAGAAAAAAAAAAAAAAAGAAAAAATTTCGATACTCCATTATATCGGATGTTCGTGGTTGGTTGTTTGTGTTGTTGCAGAATAAGAATGGTGTGTATATCATGTGCACAGTGTTTGTATCTGTTGCACTTTATGCGCAAAAAACGAGCAAAAAACACCGAAGACAAGGGTGTTCTCAGTTCATGATTTAATGTGGTCGTGGCCGTCGGCCGGTTTGATCCATTTTCAATACGAACTTGTGCGTGCAAGAACCTCCACTGTGTCTCTGCCAAATTTGAAGACTGTATCTTCATTTCCGCGGGCACATGCGGAAACATGTTCGGACATATTTCAGAGTTCTTTCTAACACGCGTCAATAGCAATGCGGACGAACGCAAATGTTTCAAAATCCCGAAAAGTAATGTCACAAAATTTATCAAATGCATGTGTGCTGGTGATGCGCGGATATAGCGAGCGTAAAAGACGCCTACGATGATGAGAATAAAAATTCCTGAATCGTATTAAGTTTCTGGCGTCATTTTACACATTATGGCATTACACAAGGCGATGTGGTCGTTACGATTACAAAAATAAAAATAAAAATAAAAAATTACTTATTTTAATTAAATTGAAAATTTCAAATATGTATTCATTGCTCGCTTTGTTGGCATTCAAACTACATAATAATTATTTATTTATTTTAAGAAAATAATTATTCAATAGAATTTCAAATATTTACATATATGCGTTTTGATGGGTGCGCAGCGACAAATGCATCAAATCAATGTATATATAAATGCAGACCGACATGCCTTGACATGGCAGTGTATCATATGAAACGTGGCCATGTGTGGTTCAAAAATGAAAAAAGCTATATATATATATATATATATATAAGGAAAACGCATATATTTCAAAGTATTTTCTCATCCCTTTACTCTCTCACTCTCTATCGCTCTAACGCTCTAACGCTCTTTTTCATTTTTTCTCTTTGATTCGCATAAAGCAACCTGCGCATTATACCAAAGCCAACGGAATATATAGACGGTGCGAGTTTTTTTTTGAAAATTGAAACTAAAAGATTATTATGGACTTTTTATGTTTCTATTACAGAATAGCGGTAGCAACGTTGCTCATTAGCAACCATTCGAAAGTATCCTCTTTCATTCTCATATGCTGTATGGACAGACAAATTCTGTTAAGAGTTTTTTGATATGATGGCGCAACGTCTCAAACGTTTACAAACCCGAAACGTATACAAATCCGTTTTTTAAGTGAATGTGCGCTACGATATACAAATAAGTGCAGACGTACGAACAACAATACGAAACAATAGAAAGGAAGTTCATATGAGTTGTTTTCCTTTCATTATTTATTTGATATTTGATGAAAAATTTTAAATTTTATTTTGATAAAATGCTTCAATAAAATTGAACGAAAATTTTCGTATCCACGAATAATTTATCCTTCTATCTGCACTAAAAAAATGGAGGGAACGCGGCGTCATATCAAGAGACTATTAACAGAATCTTTGCCCATACAAATAAGGAGAATGCAAGAGCAAGCTGGCAAGTGGCTGCTAACACAATACAAAAAGTTTAAATTTTGGAAAAAATGTCAGACCATCTACATGTAGCGTTGTCTCTAATTATACGCGTCAGGAGAACCAACGAGCTTGTAATGAGATACTTATGTTATTAGACTTAGAAAAGTATATACATTTTTGATCAGCATCAAATTCTGATTCGATTTAGGCATGTCCGTCTGTTTGTCTGTCCGACTATGCAATAACTGTGTTAATGACATTCTCGCGTTAGCGAAATTGAAAATATCGCCTACAAATTTGCAAAAGATTTTAAAAGTGACTTAAACTTCTCAAAGGACCTACAACACCTGCCTACACGCCTATGTGACAAAAATTTTTATTATGAAAGCAGAAAAAAAAATCAAGCCTTCCCACTTCATCTTGTAGAGCTCGAAAATTTAGTTCACCTATTTTTGTGTTTTTTGTGTTTTAAAGGATCACGGTGCTGGGTGTAAAAGATGCAGTCACGACCGAACGTAATTTTCTTACTTCTTTGTTTCCTTTTGATTTGTTTTTCCTAAACTTTATATAAATAACAAATATTTAGTTTTGTTTATTAAACAAACTTTTATTGCTAAGTGGTTGACATTGGTTTTTTTTTTTCGAATACCATGCAATGCACATAAGCACCGAGGGTAAGCAAGCACGTGTTTTGAACGTATTACAAGAAAAAAGCACATGTCGAAGGAAAAACAAGTAAGAAAATTATTTTCGGTTACGACCGAATCTCTTATCCCCATCACCGTTGTCCTATAAACGATTGAAAAAGATGCAAACTGTCATAATAATATTGGGTGGGCGCGGTTGATCTTTTCTATTTTTGAATAGACTATCTGTTGTAGTCTAGAAGCGACGAGCAAAATACACAGAAAGCAAAAGTGTTCTCAGTGTTGCTTATATAGACGGGACAGGCATTGTACGCGTGTTCTTTGACTTCTTTGGGCCGTATTCAAGCTCTTTGGTAAATTTATAGCCGATATCTTCTTCTCTGCCAACGGGTGATTGTTTACCACAGATGCTACACTGTTGGGCACACGCACAGATGGATAGATGGGTCCACGAACTGACAAACTTGCTTAGATGCATTCCCATTTTTATGAATTGGCCAGGAATTCATGTACTTAATGGGGCTTTTGAATCTGCCTTAAAAATGAAATTACATTTTAATACGCTATAATATTGAGTAGGCGTAATCAATTTACTCTATTTGTGTCCATAAAATATTGACTCAAGTTTTTGTAGATTTGTATTTGCTTTAGTTTATTCCGTTTGAATAGCGATCCAGAAGCGATCGAGTTGACCTATTTTCAATACCAATTTGCGTGCAAGAACTTCCAATATTTCTGCCAAATTTTAAGTCGATAGCTTCATTTTTGCGACAGACATTACACGGATGGGCATGGTTAAATCGATTTAGAATCTGATGCTGATCAAGAACATATATATATATATATATATATACTTTGTGGAGTGTCTGAAGCTTTGTTCGGAACGCTTCAACCGTCTTGACGAAATGAATATACCGCTCATGCTTCGGCGATGGGTATAAAAAAACAGAAAGAAAAAGAGAAAGAGAAAAAGTAAGAGAGAACTGTGCAATTTTTCATGTTTTTTGTTTAGTTTCGAGCAAACTAAAAAAAATTTATATAGTTTTTTATTCAGGGCACACTCAAGCGCAGCTGATGCAATACGTTTCATTAATTTCTTAAGACTTGAAATGATGAACAATTTTAGCCAGCGTAGAGTCGTGTGCGTATTTGTACACTTTAACACTAAAACTAACGCAATCGTTGTTTATAATATGAGAGGCTGGAGAAAACATAAAATACAACGCGGATGTCTGTGTGCAGCGACGTTAATCGCGTCTGACAACTATGGATTTTTTAGTGTATGCATAGTGCCGCGTGCATTCGAAAAATAAAGATGAAGAAGACGAAGAAGAAGAAGAAGAAAACAAACACAAGTGGAATACTGAATTGCATTTCGTTGAAAGCATAACATTACACCGAGCGCCGTATATCAAGTATCCATAATGATTGCACTAAATTATGCAGAATAATGAGAATTTCAGTAAACAAAAATACGTAAGGAATTAAGCTTAAGTTCTGGGAAATACGAAACAGAATAATCAAATAAAATTTCATCAATTCTTAGATGAATGTCAAGGTGAGTTGGTTGTGATTGTGTGGATATTAAAAATATGTGTGCCTAAGCTGTGCATCTTAGGCCTAAGCACACACTCATTCATCCCAATGCACTCAAATATCCGTCTTGAGTAATTAATTTAAACACTGACTTTCCCTCCAAACGTTTTCAACACACCAGGGAATAAAAAAAACGAAAAAGTTAAATACTCTTATGTAGAATCCTCATATGACCGTGTGCTTGCCTCTCTTTGCATCGATATCATTTCTTTACGTAGTAAACCCGAATCCCGAATTTACTCCTTCGCAATATTATTGAAAAAGAAATTGTGATGTGAATCAAGTCTGCTGTCGATTTTCTTTACAATCCAAATTTGTGTTCTATTCGTGACCCTGAAGTATTATTTAAGCTTCTCACATGACATCGGTTCGAGTATTTTCAAGAGTTCACATTAAACCTATAAAGTCAACCCGTAAGTTAATCTACTTGTCACAGGAGCTATAATGCTTGTCAATATCATGCCAAACGGTATCGTATGCAAATTAATTACTGTATTATGATGAAACACTTTCATCACCTTTACGCCATAGTATCTTTTCTATCGTTAAAAGAGGGAGAGAGGATTATATTTCTCTATGCGCTCATATTGAAGGATGAACAACAGTAGGTGATAAGGAAATTGCAATCCAGTTATCGCCAATAATATTTTGAAAATGCTTTTCAATATTGCCTATTGACTCGATCAACCTGGTATAGGAGATGTTTGCTGTCGGCACATTGGTTTAACTTAGCTATCAAATTGGTTGTCAAATTAGAAATGTTGTTGCGTAAAATGCTTAACAATTTTGTTTTCTAATTTGAAAAAAAAAATTTTACATCAGTTTTCACTTGCATGAGTTTAAATATTATATTTATAAACAACAACAACAGCAAACTATTAATATTAAATATCTTCAAAATAGATTTTTAATAGTAAAATCATATATATATATATATATATATATTGTTCATATTACGATGTCTATAGTTATGATTAATTAAGCACACACGCATTTTTCCTTCAACGCTCTACTACGGATGTAAATATCAAGGAGTTGTTTTTGTTTGTCTTTTAAATTTCTCTTATATGTATATATATGTAAAAGTATTTCGATTACTTCCTATTACCCAGCTAACGCTATCAACAAAGTTTAAAAGGCATTTTATCTAAAAATACTAACAACCAATTGTTTTTTGTGCCAATTTGTCATTCTATTGTTATATTCGTTGTTGTGACTGGCTGCTCTACCTCAACCTACAGACTGGGTGAAGGTTATCTCTCTCGTTTTTTCTTTTTGCATTCATACATTCATACATACATAGATAGGTAGATAGATAGATACATAGATAGATAGATAGATAGATAGACAGATAGATACACAAATAGACATACACAAAGGCATCACCAGCCTTCGATAACGAACTCAACCCAAAAAGGTTCGATGCTTGAGGAAATGAAAATAATAGAAACGAAACGAAAAGAAAAGAAAACGAAAACGAAAAAGAAAAGGAAAAAGAAAAAGAAAGCATGAAACACATCATCAAACGACGTTATCGAATAATTTCTAAAATTGATGATAATCATGATAATTATTATGCATTATTGAACGTATGTATGTATGTATGTACTCTCAGTTGCCGGTGCTTATGGCCGTCGCCGCCGCCGTCGCCGGTGCGAACACTAGAATGCTGCTGCTCTGTTAGCTCAAGTTTAGGCGAGAAAGAATGAGTTTAACGATTTAAAGTCGTGTAAATGATGCAACGATGCATGCGTTCCCTATAAAATTTAATTAACTACTTGTAATAATATCATTATTTGTTAAACGCACGAGTCTTAATTTATTTTATTTGCTCTAATGTTCGACTTGTGCTCGATTTAATTTCTATTCACTAAAAACAAAAAACTTTTGTTTTTGTTTAAACTTGTAGAGCGTGATGTTAGTTAATTGCAGTAGACAGATAATGAATTATTTTATCATTGAACACAAAGTTAGAAAATGAAAAAAAAGAAAAAAAAAAAAAAAAAAAACTTTACACTTAGAACATAAAAGTAAACCTTAGTAGGCATTTTAGTCATGATATTCATCATCATCGTTAAGTTGACAAGCAGCAGACTAGCGGAGTAGCAATGCATGTCAATAGCAGGATTCTTGATTTTATCGATAATAAGCACGACAAGCCCCACGATCAGAATCACTTCTACAACATACAAACTTCAAATAAAGCTCACCATAATGCTAACAATTTTGCAAATTTTGATTGAATCGCACAGTAGTGACGTCCGTCTTTGAATTTGAAACAAAGGTATATATGTGGCCAGGTGATTAGATCAATTTTTTTTTTTTAAATTCTAACGATTTTGAAATTTGTGAACGATTTTCATTTCGAATATTTCATTTCATTTCATCGCCCGATTGAGGTGTTAAGCTCGTTAAGATGCCTTGTTGTCGATGCCTTGATAAATGAAAAATTCATTATTTTGCCCAAGATTTCGAATCAATTTGCGCGATCAAGTACTGAAAGTACTGTTTTCTGAAAATTTCGCGAATTATTTATAAAACGTAACATCGAACATATTGGATATGTTTTCATTCATAATATTCTCCTTTTTGATGAGGTGCGAAGAGGGTTCGAGAAGTCTATGACCCGCGAATTGCAAACGTTATCAAACTTCAGCTAAAACAAGTAAAAACATTAGAGTGGGCCATGGCCCATCATTAAACACCCTACGCTACTCTACAGTTATTCTTATAACGACTTCTTCAATAAGACTCTCTCTCTCTCTCTCTCTGAGTAGTGATCCAAAAAGCTTCCATGCTTAGACCAAAACACGTAAGTGTTTTACCAATTCATCAATTCATCAAAATATCTGAAAAAGCGCGTCCTCTTAAGCAAGTTTAGTTCGATCGAAGTGTGCGAAAGCGTTGTATGCATCCGCACATACCTAATACATGCGGATGCGCAACAAGTGGTGTAGGGTATAACTAAATGAAGAATACGCATACATTCAGTTACAATGTATTCGATTTAATAACACTCCCAATCCCAGTTCCAGCTGAATAATTTCTTTCCCTTTTTGACTATAATTACAACGATCTTAACCTATTTAAACAGCTTATTATTATTATTATTGAACTTAAGATAAGACTACGAAGACTAGGCTACGAAGTTTTTGAATCTATTGTTACATAAAATGTGTAATCACAGAATCACCTGACATGTTTACTCTAAAATGTGGCAATGCTGTGGCCAATGACAGGGACATAATGTTTTACTTATAGTTGTAATGTATCCCCATGAACTACGTTGTCTTGGCTGTAAACAAATATTTTCAGCTCATAATTTTGCATAGATTTACTCCTATAGAGAATTTCTACTTATATATGAATTTTCTGGAAAATCTTCTAATATATATATATATATATATACAAAAAATTTATGTACAAAGCTTGGCAAGCGATTATTTAAGATACATTTTAGTTCAGATTTATATGTCGATCATAAAAAATAAATGAACTGTAGTTAGCCAACGAAAGCAGCGAAAAAGAGAAACGCTTTGTAGTCTGAATGACTGTCAATTAGTATTTTATATAGAATTAATTAATAATGCACTCGTATTGACGTTGATTATATAATTCTATAAAAAGTTTACAAATTTACACTTGACAACGGAAATGGTAACAAAAACTGAGACAAGTCCAAATATTTAACTTGTAATGAAACTTGTAAATATATGCTTGCGATAACAAAAACAACAACCGACAGCTGAGGCACAGTAAACGATGAGAATGAGAGAGTGTTCCATTAACTTTCGTATCCGCATATGAAACTTGGTAACTTAAAAGCTCCTATCGAATATGTGTATCTATGTGCGCAGGATTAGCCTGATCTGAAATGTAACATAAAGCCAGTCATGGCAATTCGTCTATCCGGATAATGGATCGATTAAGGTTTGAATGAATGGTTGCTTCTCTTACTTCACTTTTGCTTTTTACTTTTGGAACAATCTTCAACACAGACATACATCTCTGGCAATTTGTCAAAACAGTACGCCCTCCGTCCTGCAGGGTTCAAACCGCATTATCTTAGCCTACGTTCGCTCTGTTAATCAATTCATATAAAAGAATTTCCTAGTCTTCTTAAAAAGTTTGTCTAACACTAAAACGATTATAAAATTCGTTTCTTGAAAGACTTTTTGTCGCTAAGTAGTCCGTGGGGGAAATCAAAATTTTAAAGCTTCCTGATTACTCAACTTTTCTTATCGTCATCTTTTATCCCAAATAATCTAAATAACTCATAAAGAAGTGCACAGCAACTTATAGGATCGCCGCCTAGTGAGTGGATACCCGACCCGATCGGCGAGTGTTATGCACTTATCGAGTGAGATCTCTCATAGGTACGACTGAATATTCGCTCGTATTTGAATCCGCTTAACTTATATCCGCTAAGCGCATCTAAGAAAAATAAAAAAAATAAAAATTTTTGACTCCCTTCATTGACCCAAGCAATACGAGGAGAACCTTATACAGAAGTTTCCAGAACTTTTTATTATATTTTTTAAAGCTCAATATCATATTAACTCCTTATCCTTATACATATTTACTGTTTCTCTACCCTACACTATTTGTGGTACAAGGGTATATTAAATTTGTGCAGCACCCAGAAGAACTTGAGTCTTCTGAGGTCTTCTGTTATATCTTTTGTTATATCAATCGATTCAAATCCCCTTTCTGATCTTTCTGATTTAAGCATGTCTGACTGTTTTGTGTGCTAGTGTTTAACCTATAGGCTACAATTTTTGACATATTTCGATGAAACTTGGTACACGAACATGTTTTGACCTAAGGACGAACGCCGTTGAAAATTGTTCTGAGCGGAACCCTTGTTCAACCGCCTGCTCATATAATGCCTTCTGTATATGGGTAACTGTAGGGTGATGTAGGGCATTTAATGAAATGAAATGAAATTCTGTTTCTCCCATCTATTGTCCCAAATAGATAGAATAGAGAAGAGATCTGTACAGATATTTGCAAAAATTTTTTAACTTTTTGTTAAGCTTTTATTTCTGTCTTTTGCCACCGATCTCTGTGATAATTCCGAATAACTCTTTTCTTCGAAGTATCGTCTACACTTCTTGTCTCAATTAAAGAATGCGTTTATAAAACTTTTTTTTTTTTTTTTTTTTTTTTTAAAGATATAATCGAAAGGGTAACCCTTTTTTTATATATATTTAGTGGGAGATAACAAGAGTGAGTCTATAAAATGAGTTATGTATCAATGTAATAATTTGATTTGTTTTTCTTAACGTACCACCGCGTGACGTAATTTAAATAATAACCGATGCAGAACTCTATTGAAAATCGCGCACAATTTAGTCTTAATTAGACCTGACTGAGTTTACTGTATGTCGCGTACTAAACGCTTGCTACAACCTAAGTTCGAGTAGAGCCCATGGAAAACAATCTCATTTCCTAAATTAGTGCGCATGTTTGTCGAAAGAAACGCAAATTTTTTTGATGAACTCATAAGAAAGACAGCAAAAATATTAAAAGTAATCCCGCTCTTTTATCAATATATATATGTATGAGATGTACTTACGTACATTGCGCATTTAGAAAAAGCGATTGGCAAAGCGAGTGTTCCAAAACTGACACGGACTGATGCCAACTAACTTTGATTGTATAACTAAATGTTCGTTGCTTGCGACGGCATTCACACATTTCCTGTAACTGGGATCTCCAGCTCTGCTCCCCCAGGCCATGTATGCTACATGTTACATAGACGAGCTAAATTTTTCATATTTGCATACCCTATATATATATATATATATATATATATGAATTACACGATGGTAACGTATCGCACATGTATTCATATTCAAATATTTGTAAAATTTAGACATTTTTTCAGTATGTTGTAGGAGGAGTAAAAGTAAAGGTGTTGCTTACGTCAATTGCTTTTAACTTGTGCTTTTGTTTTTTGTTTTGTTGTTTTTTTTTTCGATGCACTTTTGCTGATAATTTACGATTTTGTGGGTCATCTTCAATGTACAGCTTGCTCTAGTTTTTTGACTGCCTTTTACCATTTTACCATAAAACGTAAGTAAATGATTGATTTGCTTGACAATACCTTCTTAGATATACAGTGCAGTTCATTTACATAAATTTTCAACATTTTTCGACTCATTTTTATTTACCAATTTCTCTTTTTTTTATCTTTTTCCCCAAAAATATTAATACATTCCAAATGATGTTTACCGATCTGATATTTGATCTGATATAGTTGTGAAAAAAAGATTGCTATGATTTGTATATATATATATATATTCATGTTTAGTAAATGGAAAGGCGGGCAAATATTTCTAATTGCATGTGACGACGGACGTCAAGGCTAACTAAGCAGCTTTAGAATGGCGAAGACCCTCAAATCTCTTGCTTTTCAGCTTAAAAAGGAATCATTCATCAATTTCTTAATTTCCTTTACCAATTCATACTTAGTATCTTCTTTCTTCTTTTATGAGAAATTCTGACGTTAGCTATTATAGCAACGATCCCGTCCCTACTGTACCCTTTTTTTATATTAAAAAGTGTGATGTTCTTGCTTGCGTAGACTTGCTTTAAGGTACGCTTCAAAATTGTTTACAATCGTCTTTTCCGTCATATTGATGATGCTGGCGCATATTTTCATATAAGCAAACGCATATCAACATGTTAGATGAGGTACTTTCCATGAAGCATACAATGTTGGCGAACAGACAATTTATGTATGAAAATTATATCCGCAAAGAAAGGAGAAATAACTTATAGTCGATTCCTGTAGATCCCCATTACCACTTGCTTTGATTACAAATACAAGCTTCTCTCGATACCTTAACCCATTATCAATATGTAGTTCAAGCCAGAGACAACGAAATATACAAATGGCTCCACATTTTTTTTCAAAATTTAAATTAGGAGATTATTACGGACTTTTCCTGTTTCTGTTGTCACTGAAAGTGGTAAAGGTGTTAGCAGCCTTTCGACAGCTTGCCCTTTCGTTCTCCTTTAAGAGTTTCTTGAAACTTTTGCAGCATATGGCAGGAGCATATGCAATCCTGTCGTTCTAAGTGAATATACGTTATGGTATGCATGTAAATATGTATTTAACAAAAGAAACCAAACAGTACGATCCATTGCTTATTCCAAACAGACAGACGTCATATTCATGAAATCTTCAATGCAATTTTCTATGCTTCAGGTATAGCGCATTTCTGGCTGTGGCTCCATCGAAGCAATAAGAAGAGCAGATGAAAAAAAAGTAAATGCACATTGAAAGGTTGGGTGCCCCCGAAATCATATGCATTTTAAAAATTAACCAAAATACTTAAAAAAGATAAAATCATCATATCACGATATCGTTTCGGTGTTGTTCTCTGTCATGACAACACCAGGCAAAACACATCTTTAATGAATGCTTCAACAAAAATGAAGAGAACTTGGTTGGAAAGTTTTGATGCGCCCTTCGTGTATTCTATGCGATTCCCCGTTTATTTGACCACCAATTTGTTCTGTTATCTGCAAAACTCGTTTCCCGTTAACTCGTTTATGAAAATCACTTGCTTCAGGGTATTTTGCCCAGAAAATGATGTAAAGTTCTTATCGAACATAATCTCAATGACCGCTTAATGGATGACCGTTTTAACATTCACAATTCAATCGATTGCCACGCCCATAATTTTGATGTATAAGTTTCAGGTGACGATGGAGGGTTGCGCAAGAATTTTCGCTATACTCTTTGTTTCTTCTTTATTTAGGCCACGTTCACAATCACTATCATAATCACAATCATTGGTACATACATACATAACCGTAGATATGTTATTTATTTTAATTTAATTTTATAATTTATTTCCAGCTATTGTTTTCTATTTTTAATCTTTTGATTTCTACGCTAATTTTTTAGATCGTGAGTAGAACATTAACACGCATGGCGACAAAATCAAATCATATAGAAACAGTTAAGGTAAAGAATAAGAGAAAAAAAAAATTAAAAATTCAATTAGAAAGTTTGTTTAAATTTTAACACTTTTCGAGCGTATGTTAGTTGAGAAATTTTTTTTTTTTTTTTTTTTTTTTTTTTTTTATTTCCTTAATCCTATTTTCGCATGTTTTTAGCAACGAGTTGTTAAAATTGCAGTTAGACGCATTAAGTGCGCTTTTAACTAATTATGAAATAAACGACATTAAGTCATTGTTACTAGTTAGGAAACAAATACCTTATCAAACATTTAATATTATAATCAATTATATATAATGATAATTTTACCAGGAAACACTGACTCGTTTTAGCAACGAAGCAGCGCTTAGTGGTTCTGTTTATGTTTAAAGTCCTAATTATTGAACTTATTGACCTTACATGAGAACTACACGAAAAGGTTCATTATACTACTACTATTGCCTTCATAAATGTAGCAGAGTAACGCAAAACAAGTAAGTAAATTAAATTCGATCGGGGCCGAATCTTCTACACCCCTCACCGATTATCACAAAAAAGGACAAAAGAAGCAAAAGAATAAAATGCCTATGCTCCATAATATGGAGTGGGATGGGCGCAGCTGATTTCTTCAATTTTCAAAATAAAAGTATTTATCGTATAGGCATGTGGGCGTTGTGGGCATTGCCTTTGAAAAGTTTAGGTCAATACCAAATTCTTTTGCAAATTTTTAGGCAATATCTTCACTTTCGATAAATTCTTTGCTAACGGGAGAATGTTTACCACAAATACTACAAAGTTGCGCCAATAGACGGACATGTTTAGGTACATTCCAACTTTGAAACTGGCCAAGAACTTATACACTTTGTAGAGTTTTCGAAGCTTGTGTCTGCGTTATAAAGGTATTGAAAAAAAAATTAAATTTTGTAATACACTATTATATTGGATAGGCGTGGTCAATTTTTTCTATTGAGTTATGAGTAATTAGCAAAAAAATTATTTTTTATTCCTTTGAAAAACGGAGGTTTTCTCAGTTTACGCGGTGCTGTGGGCGTGTCCTTCGACCGATTTGGCCCATTTTCAATAACAACCTGCGCGCAAGAACTTCCAACGTTTCCGCCAAATTTGAAGGCAATAGATTCATTTTTGCGGCCAGGAGAATGTTTACAACAGATATTACACAGACGGACGGACGGACGTGCTTAAATCGATTTAGGATTTGATGCTGATCACGATCAATGTATATACTTTGTGGGATCGTTGATGCTTCCTTCTGGGCGTTGCAAACGTTTCGACAATATGAATATACCTCTCATTCTTCGTTGATGGATGTAAAAATAAATAAATAAACCCATGAGAGAGAATGCAGCATAATCTACATACAGAAATCCGCACCCGATAACCCGATAATGTATATTTACTCTCGATGAACGTGGATGTGAACATGAATGAAGTGAAATCAATTTATTCGTTTCTTGGCGGTTTCTCTCGTCCACCTGCTCAAATCATAATTAAGTGGGCTTAAGAGTTTGTCTAGAAGAATAAACTTCGTCTCAAATATATTGCTCTCACCGCTCGAAGATAAACGAACCCGCTAGCAGTCACAAAAAAATTGAAAATTTTTCTTTCAAAAAATTCTTACGATTTAGTTAAGAAGCGTAAAGCAGAAAGTCTTCTTATTTCACACCCAACATTCTTAAAGTTTTAGTTGGATTGTGAGCTTTTTTTCTTAATAAAATCTCCATATCGGTCAAATCAACCGAACTGCATAGGGGAAAGCCCAGTATTTATCTGTAGACTTTAACGCATACAAATGTAATCTAAGTGTGAACAAATATCTAGAAAGTAGCGTAGCGTAGAAACGTATAAAAGTATTATCTGCAATGTATACAATATGATGGACGTATAAATCGATACTAAATAGAATGGATCGGTCTCCCTTCTATTTTGCATTAAATTATCACACATCCACATGTTAGGGATACTTGTTAAAAAAAATGCTGCTCAAGACGCGTATACTCTTTTTATTGTTTCATTTCGTTGTTGACCTTCTCTCTCTCTCTCTCTCTCTTACTTTCTCTTGTGCGCGAAGTCATTTTTGGATTTTACTGTTATATAAAAGTGAAAAGGTCTCATAATTTATTACAAGCACACCTACACAAACTACACAACGCTTCGAATTAAAAAATCTATATATATTTATATCGCTTAAGCGACAGTTTCTGCTGTTTTTTGATAAGAAATGATAAGATAGAACTCCACATGGAATCCTCTTTAAAAATTCAACTTAATAAAGACTTTGTGTAGTTAAAGGCTTCGAAGCTCTGTAACGCGCTTAGAAAAGTTATTAAAAGTCGATATCTTACAGTGCCCGTTTATCTGTCCGGCGATTGATATCAGCATCGGTTTTTTAAAACTTTCTGCTCAGGACAATAAATTCCCCTTTCTTTCTTGGCAAAATTTTAATCAATCTTTGGACACGTCAATATTTACCAGAAACCCAAAAATTCTTTCAATATTTCATTAAATTTTCATTTTTATTATACGACATTTAAAATGTTACTTATTCTTGGGACGACTCACGCATTTTTTGATATTTGTTTCTTAGCTAGTGTCAGTCAGCGTATCTAGGTCGACTTCAATCGCTGCCTACTTACTTGTAAGCTTGATCAATGGTTGTCAAAAGAAAGCCTTCCAGGCAATGCCAGACAAGTGGACAAGACTGAACGGATATAAAATGAAATCATCGAATTGGAATTTCTATAGCTTATGAGTTTTTTTATATGTGGGTTTCTATAGAACCTACAAATGCATTCATTGTTCAGACAATCGAATCTATGCACATATTCGGTAGCGAAGTTTTCAAAATTTGCAACAGAATTCAAGCTTTCACAAATACTTCTCCTATGCATCCCTCTCTCTCTCTCTCTCTCTCTCTCTTTAGTTAGTTGGAATTAGCGAAAGCCTTAATTTAATTGCCATTGATAATAAACGGACGCCAACAGCGATTAACGGGTTTAGGTTATGAAGAATCAGTTGTGAGATACGCAATTTCGTTCATATCTTTTTGTGGCTTGATTGCTACATTTTTTCCATTTCGAAACTTCAAAAAAAAAACGATACGACTTAAAAATAAATTTTTTTCCCATTTCCAAAATTAAGTGAAATGCATTCAAGATAGACGTTTTTCCTTATATACCCTATAACGCTCGTAATGCAAAGGTGTATTAAGTTTGTGGTGATGTATGCTATACCCAGACTTGATATAGACTCAGTTTTCATCGTATCCACCATTTCAAACTCACTTTCTGAGTCGATTTAAGCTTGTCTGTCCGTCTTATATTCTTGTGCTTAACCTACAGGCCGCAATTTTTGAGATATTTTGACGAAATTCTATACGGCGAACTTTATTGAAAATGATTCGGATGGGAACCCGTATAAGGAAGGGGATCCGAAAAATATACCTATGTAATCCAAGTTTGATTTTAAATCACTATTCCGAACCGATTTCCAATCATAAAATATTAAGTATTACATCTGGTTGCCATCAAAATTCTTATCCTTTGTTAGAATTTTTATATGGAAAGGGGTTCAAAAGATGGTCACATCAGGTCCAAATTTCCTACGTTTCTTAAATACACTTTTACTGAGCTTCTTCGAAAAATGTTACAAAATATTTTTCAAAATCATTAAAATTATCCGATTGATTCTATGTTCAATATTGCGCTCCTCCCTGAAGATAAGCGTATCTGTGTAAAATATTTCGAAAATTGCAAATTTAATTACGAAAACACATAGCCAGGACGGGCATCGAACGAACGAACAAATTTGAATCGATTCAGGAAATGATTTCAAATTATTCTGTGTACACACAAACAAGTCGATAGATTTCTCTCTCTCTCTCTCTCTCTCTCTCTCTCTCAGAGTCTAATTGAATGTTGCATACGTCTTGTCCGGATTTAAAAAATTTTTTCTATTTTATCACTATTGTTATAAACGTATATTTCGGGAATAATTTTAAGTTGGATTTAAGTAAACACATATTGTTAGTGTGTGCAAGCTGACAGATTACGGTCTTTATGGCGACATTGTCACTCTCGTATAAGAGAATTAGCTCAGAATCTTACTAAAACTGATGAAGGAAATAAGGACTGATATGGATGGTAAACTTTTGACACAACAAATTTAGTACGCCATCATATCTTATATAGCAATAACAATGCTTTATGGAAAAAATGATTTTGTAAGAAATGTTGTTTCGCGTCCTCCGGAAAACGAAAATAACAATTAATCGGATTAATGTGAAAGTGCCAAGCACCGGAATTACAAAAAGCATCAGACGAAAACAAAAAACACAAAAATATTTAACGATGATTTGCTTTCTGTCTAATGGGCCTATATTATGGTAGGTAGTAGTCATCGTTACTATAAGTTTTGAAACACCACATGCCCATGCACTTATAAGCATATGGTAAATACGAATACGTTTCTATGGAATAAGTGAAAGTGCTTACGTCTTTAGAGGCTTTAATATTTCTATTCAGTTTTTTGTGTTGTTTCTATTCTTTTCCATACAAATACGTGCCACGAATATAGGGTGTGCTGACTGATTTTGCAAAACAATATACTTGAGAACTTGAACAATTCGCCTCTCGTGCTTCGTAAAGATAAATTAAATGCAAAATTCTTATGGATTCTTATGGAGTTTTGGAGTTTTGGCCCCCTTTTTACAAAACTTTCATATTTAAATTATTTAATGAGATTTTTTAAATTCCAAAAGATAAACTAATGAATAAATTTATAATTGTAGAGAGTGTTTTATTACACTATGGCTTAGAGAAAATATGTATGTGTATAAATATCTAAATAAGCGCAAGGTTAGTTAACGCAAAATGACGTTAGGTTATGAAATTCTTCTACTATTAAAAAGTCCATTGACCTTAAAAGATCAATATATGATCGATTACTATATTACCAAAAAAAAAAACCAGCAAATATTTGCTACACACACGGCAAACATCTACTGTCACCTGTGCAATGCGCTTACAATAAAAACCTTTCACACCTGAAAACCAAATTCTATTATCAACCGACACCTCTTCTTATTGGCCTTACGTAAGTTCCGATTGTGGTATACGTTACACATATGTATTTATAGCGGCCTACGTAACATTAGTGCATTCGAGTATTTAACATTGAAATCAGTGAAAGAAGTAAACGTGTAACCGTGTAAACGCCACACCACAAGTAATAACTGAATAGATGCCATTAACACCTTTAAATGAATGATCTTTAAAAAAGTATGAAGATAGTTAGCGAGCGGCAGTGACAGACAGAGAGAGAGAGAGGTAATCATTTAAGATCGTAAGAATTGTAGGAATAATAGGATTTTATTATATACTTTGTTTGCTTGATACAGTACCTGATGCCCGTCCATCAACGCGAAAGTGTTTAGTGTTTAAACATTAGTTGGCTATGGATCTTAACTTGGATATGTTACAAAGTAAATAAATAACTTAACATATCGAATTGATTGTTGCATCGAGAAGCCTTGTAAATCAAGTAAACAAAATATATTTGCCTGGAAATAAATCTGAGATAAATATCAGCTGAATGATTTCAGTGAATAGTGTTAACAAATGATTGTTGGATCAACAACTAAATTTACGAACAAGGCATCTATTTAAGGCATTCTCAATAATTAAGGAATAATTAATTTTGTTTTTATACAAAATTACATTTTTCGCCTACATACATACATATACACGAAGAAAGGATTCCGAGGAATCTCAAAGTCATAAGCGGCAGCACAAAAGAAATATTGATTTTGGAACAAGCTAAGAAAACGGGCGAATGGCAAAACTGCCTATTAAAGGATGTGCAGTTTTCCTTAAAAATTTGAAAAAATTTGCTAACTCTTCGAGACGTGCACGGAAGGAAGCGGCGCACATTCATCAAATCGATTTGCGATACTTGCGCAACAGTAAATAACAGCAGGGTATCAGCAGATGTAACTAAGCCTATATCCTAAATAAATATATATATATATACTTCACTTTATATACTTTACAATCTAAGGCGTCCTGCTAGGTATTGCAAACTGAATGGCAAAATTATTACACCCTTATCCTTACCCTTCGCGTAACCATATAAGAATATTTCATGAAGGTAAAGAAATGAATGGTGAAAACACGCACGCAAACAAAACGGAATGCACGAAAAACACCAACAATGCAGACATGTCCGTATAATTGACAGGCAGTCTGTTAGGCTGACATATCTCATCATTTAAAGGTAAAACGAAATTGGCAACGTTTTTCACGTTTCACGATTTCAATATCTATTCTCCCCTTTCTTATATTTTATTTATTTATTTATTTTTTTCAATTTTTGTATTCGATACTTACTTTAATTTAATCAAATTATCTGTAAATTTAAATCGGTTTAAAATTCTTCAGTTTTCTTTCTCACTTAATTTTTATTTTAGTGGTTTTTTCAATAAAAACAAAAAAAAAAAAAAAAAAAAAAAAAAAAAAAAAAAACCT
>CCAG010005070.1:0-31648 GCA_001077435.1 Glossina morsitans morsitans
AAAAAAAAAAAAAAAAAAAAAAAAAAAAAAAAAAAAAAAAACTAAAACACGTCTGCAATAAATGTATTTTCTCTTCTCTTCCTCGGAAGCGATTATTTATTTTTAAAATATATTAGGATATGTGGTAGCCGCCATACATAGTTTCTTTTTTTTTTTTTTATTTATTCATTATATTTGTTTTTGTTTTTTTTTTTTTTGCTATGAAATTACTGAAATGTCTTAGATACTCATGTATATGAATAAGTATTAATAACTTTTCTTCGTTTTAATGTAAATTAATTTTTGCGGTCTTTCACTTTGGCGGTTTAAAAAAGGAAAAAAAAAATAAATAAATAAATAAAATGTGCTCCTATTGATAAAAGAAATATTTTGACTTCCTTTTTTATATTATGTCTGAGAAGCACATGTCCTGCATATATATATATATATATATTGCTTTGCGTGAACAAGCCAAGTGTATCTAATGTAAGAAAAAATCCGAGAAACACACGTTTTCCATTCAATATATTTACGTATATTATTTCGCACAAGGTATTGCGACAATAAATTTAAACACCCTTATTGTTCAAAGCAACTGACAACACTGTTACGAGACTGACGAGACTGCAGGAGCTGTGGTAGCAAACAACAGCGAAAGAGAAAAAAGACCTGAACGAAACGACTGAGACGACTGAGACGACTGAGACTGTAGGAGCAACAACGACGGCAAAACACGAAAGACATGTTGACTTGCTTAGCTAGAGATGAGGGGTATATTCGTTTTATCAAAATGTTTGCAATCCTGAGAAGGAAGCTTCATAAACCCCATCAAGTATATATATATATTCTTGAATCAGCACATCGCCAGCATTATATTCGATCTGATTACAGATTTTTATATATTGTGCTCTGACTACTCTCTATTGCACTTTATCTTTGATTGTTCGCGACTATTTATTTTTACTATGATGAACATAAAGAAAACTTAAACTATAAATGTGGACATTTTTCATTATATAAAATTAATTTTTCATTCATATCATCGACGGATGGGAGTTATATTCATTTTATCAAAACGTTTGCAACGCCGAGAAGGAAGCATCAGAGACGCCACAAAGTATATACATGACGTCCGCCCGTCTCTAAGCATTCTCCGGGACGCAAAAATCAAGCTATCGACTTCAAATTTGGCAAAGACAAATGGAAGATCTTGCACGCAGGTTGGTATTGAAAGCGAGCCAAATCGATCGAGGGACACGCTTACAGTACCGTCTAAACTAAAGATACTTCTGTTTTTCAAAGGAATAAAAAATTGTTTTTTTTTGCTCATAGCCTATAGCAAATAAATATACAAAAATTTGAACGCATATTCCAAGGACGATTTTGTAGCATTGGTGAGCAAAAATGGAAAAAATTGACCACGTCCACTCAATATTATAGCGAATCAAAATTTAATTATTTTTTTAATACCTTCATAACGTACAGAAACAAGTTTCCAAAATCTCATAAAATATACAAATTCTTGACCACTTTCAAATTTGGAATGCACCTAAACATGCCCGCCTGTTCGTCTGTCCATCTGTCTGGTTGCGCAACTTTGTGGCATTTGTTGTAAACATTCTCCAGTTAGAATTCGGAATTGACGTAAATCTTTCAAAAGACACGCCTACAACGCTCACATGCCTATACGAGAAAAACTTTTATTTTGAAAATAGAAAAAATCAGCTGCGCCCCCTCCGTATTATAAAACATGAGAATTTTGTTCTTTTACTTTTTTTGTATTTTTTTGGGGTTAACGGTGATGGGTATAAAAGGTTCGGTTCCGATCGATTTTGATTTTCTTATTTGTTATGTAATATTATTATTATAATTATCACATCTACTCGGAAAACTGAAAGTAATGCAATAAGGACGA
This sequence comes from Glossina morsitans morsitans, assembly GCA_001077435.1. Lineage (NCBI taxonomy): Eukaryota > Metazoa > Arthropoda > Insecta > Diptera > Glossinidae > Glossina > Glossina morsitans. The sequence goes on from CCAG010005070.1 coordinate 1,895, forward strand.
GTTTAAAGTAATTTAGTTTTGAGGAAGTTACTAATGAGCTAGATAGGGTTTCAGATTTGAAAGAGCTTCTGAAACTATCAATTAGCCTTTTCGATTTTTTTAAGGTTATAAAACTTGAATAAATGGAGAAATGTCGGATAAATGCTGGGCAACACAATGCCCATGGAATATGCTGTTTTAAAGCTATTTTGTAGGTAGCTTTTACAATTTCAGTGAACTTAGTGGCAGGGTAGTGTGTGTGTGTGTTCATAGATCTTTCTTCATATTCAAACATTCATAATATGGCATTCAAATGTAAATCTTCACTTTATAGAAAGTTATGGGCGATAATATCCGCAAACAGGTTAATCCTTTATTTTATCTTGGCCGTAGTTTTTTTGTCCAAATGTATGGAACGTTTGAAATTTTTATAACATTTGAAGGATATTTTTATAACGCGATCGATTCTTCTCTTATATATAGATGAAATGAAGTTACTTTATCATTATTATTAAAATCGAACAAGTTAAAATTGCAATTATAATGATTAAGTTTAAATATAAAAAATTCAAAATGTATCCGAGCTATTAAAATTTGAAGAAAATCCAAAATTAATTATTTATATACATACGTATTTAAAATATTTATAAGTTTTTTAAAACTTCAAAATATTCAAAATGTATCTATGTATGTATGTATGTATGTATGTATATATTTTTCTTTTTTACTTAAAATTTCATCTCTTTGAGAGTAAAATTTACTTCGTCGTGAGGGTTCAAAATTAATTAACTAACTTTTATCTTCATTTCACTCTATTTCTTTCTCTCTTCTCCAGATACTAGCAATCAAAAAAAGAAAAATATCCTCTCAGAGCAAAGAACATTTCACAGAACGGCAGACATATATGTATATATATATATATATATATATATATATATTAGGTTTGAAAAGTTGAAATGTGATTGTGTTGCTTTGGTCGAAGAGGACGAATGAATTAAATGTTCAGTTGTTTTAAACAATTTTTACATGACCGTTCTTTCTCTTAACAAAGCTTCAATCAAAGGATAAAAGACAAATGATGAAAACGTTAATAAAGATTAAAGCATAAATTTCATGTTTCGCTTGAAAGCAATTCGTGTAACGTAACCTTGGTAAGCAAAATAACTTGTATGAGGATGTTACTAAGCATATATATATGTATTCAACAAACAAACAAAAAAAAACAAATAACTTAAATATATATGTATACCATATAAGCGAGTTTTGTTGTCGTCAGCTGGCATCACTAGCACGCAGGTAGTCAAGCCAAAATTACTGACTCGTAATAAGAGTAAACACATTTATAAATGAAAGTATAAGAAATAAGAGAGATAAAAAGAAGAAAAGAGCGCGAGAGCAAAGTGAAAAGAGAAAGGAGAACGAATGTTGTATTCTCGTATAATGTACTCTTTGCATTGAAGCCTCATTAACGCAATCGTTGAACACCTAAAAAACGATTGCATACGAGGGATAAGAGAGATAAGAAATTAATAAATTGCTTGCTCGTGTTTCGATTACACGTTTTTCAATCTTAAGAGTTTGTTAGGAAAAACGTACTCTCGCACATATGCCAAGAAAGCAAGAATATTCAAATAATTACTTACGAAGTAACCTTATTGTAAATTTCGGAGAACATTTTCGTTTTTTTTTGGTTATTGGGTTGTTAATAAATGCTTGGAAATTTCTAGAATATGTGGACAAAAATTTATTGCATGAAAGAAATTTCGAGATATTTTCCAAGCGCTACAAACATTTTCGAACAACAAATGAAACATAGAATGGCATTTTTATGGTTGTTCCGTTGCAAACAAATGGGAAAAAATATTAAATTTATTTATTATAATAAAGAAGCTTGCGTATAACAACATGACAAATCGCTAAATGCGTGTTTTTCGAGACACGATTTTTCAAAACGACACGCAGCCTAACGCCAACGAAGTTCGTGCGAACATTTTGCAATGTTTTTGAAATAAAGTTCTGGACAGAACTACACATAGGGAATTGTCGATAAGTTAATTTAAACAATTATTATTAACAGGATATTGCTTTTTATTTTTTGCTTGGCCAAAAATTGAACTTTTTACTGAAACGTTCCCCAATCACAAAAAAATCAATATTTTTAAAATCCGCTACATAATTATCGAGCTATAAGCATGTCGATTGAAAGAGTCTCGTAAGCTAAAGGTGTTTCGCAAGAAATGCTCCAGGGCTGCCACTTTTTTTAATATTTTTCCCAAAAAGATTTCTAATACTTAACTTTAGACTTGATAGCTTCCGCACAAAAACAATATTATTACACCTTAAATACTTGAGAATTATAATCCTGTCTGAGTCCATAATACTCTAACATCCTTAAAACAGAGAAGAAAAGAAAATGTCTATAGGCTTCAATTTTGTAATAATAGATTTTGAAAATAAAAACATTTCTGTAAATATAAATTTTTATTTTTCCTTTGTGTGCGGCCTTATATACGAAATAAGCCTAAAAGTATGCAATGATACTGCATTAATCATCATCTGTTCCATATGTTATAACAAACTTTGCTTAGTTTATTGTTGACGTTTCACTTCATTTCAAAATGTCTTTCATGCTGTTTTATGCCATATGTGCCTAAATTAAAAAGAAATATTCTTTTTTTTTTGCTGCGATGTTACGTAAATGTTACGTAAGAATTTGGTTAAAATTGAGCTTCAATTGAAACCTTTGTAATTATTTGTTTGCCATTTAGTCATCAAAGATTCATTAAATGGCGTTGACTCATTGACATTTCTCCTCCTCAAGAAGGTTCTCCCTCATCTAAAGATATTTAATTGGTTTTCTATTAACTTTTATTGCTATGACTTCCTAATCGTTTTGTTTTTAACATCTGTCTTTTTGCCTTTAAACGTGTCTTCTTTTTCGTAGACAGTGTTAAGCTGGATATTAGTTTTGTGACAGCAGTGGTAACAACAATAAATAAAATTCAATGATTCTATGAGGTATCTGGGTATTCTGGATTAACGCAAGATTTTAATGTGATCTGGTAAACGTGATTAATAGATCCAAGTGATCAGCAAAGCAAAAATTAAAATTTATAAAGCAACAATCTTCGATACTTTAGCCAAACTGGAAAACGGGAAGAGGATAATTTCAGCTGTCGTAGTTTTTAGCAAAATTAAGTGGAAAAATTAATTCCTTCAGTTCCCTAAGCTGCCCAGAGTATATATACATATATATATATATATATATATTTGTGGTGAAACCATAGAAAATAAGATAATTGAAGTGAGGAAAGCTTTTTGTCAAATTTTAGCCCCTCACTTAAGTGTTTATTGCTATGTACGAGTATAACCGAGAAGGATCGATGGACACTTGTCACTGTTCTAAAAAGTATATAATGCAAACTGTAAAACACTTTTGCTATCGCCGTTGCCACTGTCCTCGCTTCAGAATAAATTATTGTTATATGTATAGTGAGGTTTTGTTGTGGCTGATGAAAATTTAACGGTGTCATGTGCTTGAAATGCTAGAAAATATATAGTTGTAAACATAGAGAGTATCCTTTTTTCATATATATCGTCTATGTGTATAATATTTTTATTCTCAGAGACACACCGTCGTTCTTTCTTTCAATTTTCTCATATGCGTTTTCGAAATTGAGATACTTGTGCACACTCTCGCTATCCTTTATTACAAACATATATTTCAACGATAGGAGAATTATTGTAAAAAGTCGTTACCCGAATACTTGACGCAAACGTTGGCTATGTAAAAGTTTTACAACTTCTCGAAGGCGTTAATTGAAAATGGGAGAAATGAAATATAAGAACGACATACGATGAATTGTCAAGATTAAAAGTAACACTTAGAGCACAAAAAGTGTGTACCTATTAAAAATTGAATTTCCTTATAAATGACCGTAGCTGTCAATGTAGTTATTGTGAAACCGCCTCATTGACATCAATTTCCTTTGTTGACGTCTGACTAAGATTTTCAACTCATGACAGCGCGCATTTCACACAATAGCATAATTTAGCGTTGAGTCTGCCGACTTTTTTGCCCAAGAGAGGGGCGTTCAGACACAGAGTACCGTTACTAGCCACGAATCCCAGACCCAAAAATTTATGGGTATATGCAGACGTAACACTTACATCAACCGCAATCGACCAATTTGCTATGACAAGCATCGTGTTGGCTGGAACCCAAAAGATGGGATCTGTTAAAGTCTGTTGAAACGGCTAATACAACAAAGACAACCCAATTACGTCCGTCCATACATATTGTAAAAGCGCTTCGCGTCACGTTGCAAACGCTCAACTAGCAACTGCTAGTCCATGCGGCTTACGCACAATAGATGGCTTCCGAGTTACGTAACTTTGACAGTACTAAACCTATTAATCCATGGCTACCGCGTACGAAATAAGTAAAAATCCATCGACAATTATAAACAAAACGAGAATTGCGATATTTGTTAATTTCGTCGAGCATGAGCCAAAATATTGAAAAAAAATTCTCTATAATGTAGAATTTCAGTTGGACTAACGCGACAACGCTTCGCAGTCTGTAAAATTAATTATACTCGCGTTATTAACGTGAAACGTGCAGAAGTAAACATTAGGAAAAGCTTTGTCTTCCATCATACAAATGTCACACCATGTATATGGTAAGTGACTCAACAGTCACAGTGTGACAGTCTCGATGGAAGGCTTTAATGCATTTGACTAAGCCGATCTTGATAAATGTAAGAAAATTCTTTCACTTGCACTTTACCACGCCTTTCAACTCATATTAACCGGGCTAACGACGAAAAATTCGAGTTCAACACTCTTAGAGAGAGAGTAAGAAGAAGAAACCATATTAGAAGTTTACTCTTTGTAAACTAGACAAAGCTTTTGATGGCGATTACCGGCTCCATTCACATTAGGGAAAAAGCCATGGACACAGCAAGTCCCAGGAGGTGATCTTATTTGACAAGTTGCCTTATAAGTGTTCACACAATTCGACATAAATCGAATGCAGTTTTCTGCCTTTGTTTCTTCTCACTTAAATGTTTACTTATTTCTTTATCATAGATATTTCGAAGCAAAAAAAAATCGAAGAAAATTTCCCACCAATATACAAATATACTCGTAAATACATTCGTCCACACGCCTCCCGACTTGTTTGTGTATTGAAATTCAAGACAATTGCTGCGTGAGATTTTTTAACTGTTTCAAGTAAATGCAAACCTATTTTGATTATTTTATTGGAGTTTTTTATTAAGCGCTATTTGATCCTCGTAATAAGATATACACGGAGGCACGTTAACATGAACATACAAATATTCGCAAAACCGTAAACCGACCGTAAAGTATGCTCGCATTAGGAAAAGGATAAAAATAATAATTCCAAAGGCACCCTTTTTTTGCACACACACACACACGCACACACATCACAGATAGGTGGGTGAGTGAAAAGGTGGATGCATAATGTGTAAATGAATGTTAACGATCTATCTATCTACCATATGATAAAAGTGTTAAGTTTCAATGCTAGTCTGCAAGCAAGCATCGGAGCTATCCTGTAAACTCCGTATATGTGCACATTGGAGTAGATTAAGATTATAGGTTAAACTTGTCAAATATGAATAAATTTTTTGGTTCGGCATCACATAGCCATTATAAACTGGGTCATGTTGCACTATATAACTATATATAGTGCGTATTACGGTACTTGGCGAAATATCAAAATTCATTATACTGTGTGTGCAACATACAACATCATACTTGCAAGTTAAACAATATTCATCGGGTATAAACAAAAGAAAGGATATATCGAAATGGATGAAACGCATGGCGTATCGTGCGATTAGATTTCACAGCATAGCTAGATACACACAGATCCTAAAATGTGTAGGCATTCTTAAAAAATAGGTATATATATACTAAATCGATTTAGCTGGAAAAGCTTGTCTGTTCCTCAGTTTACCTATTTGTGCATTTCTTAAACAACTATTACACTTACATAGTGAGATAACCTCTCGTTTAGTTTTTAACAAACAAATTTTGGCTGAAATCTTTCTCTTATAATTTCGAGGTTTTCAATCCTATATATATATGTATATATATATTTATCTTTGAAAAGTAAAGAAATTTTTTGAATGCTCATTAGGCAAATTATAGAATCGCTTATGAGAAATCTGAAGGGGAGTAGGATATGGAAAAAGAGTACATAGCGCATAGACTAACTTAGCCCTAATGTCGTCCTTTAAAATCTATTACTTTATGCTTGGTCGGGAGAGTTTCTAAAGTGTGCGTCTATATGTACTTACTTTCTTCTGCTCACAAATCTGGCTTAGAAAAAGGCAAGACTATTTTAGAATCAACCATATTTGCTATGGATTGAATTGTCTTTATATCGGTACACATAGTTGCATGTGACAACGATAGCGCATTCGTTTATTAGAAAAAGGCTTGGACAATGATTTCTACTTTTAAAAGCAAATCGAGTCAGCTCATCTTGTCCAATGTCATGAACATTATATGCCACTGCGGCTCGAACACGAAAGCTAGGCATTTTTTCATTGCGTCTATGAATACTGGATAATATCAAAGAAGAAGTGTGCAACTGGTACTTAATATCTTAACCTGGCAAAATTTATGATCTTCCATTTGGTGTCTTATGATATTACATTTATTTCTATCGTTTGTGAAAAAACAAAAACTCAATAATAAAGTGGACAAGTGCCCAATATTTGTATTATAGTATATCCACTAGAATTTGCCTTCACCACGGCAAACACAGAAATATCAATCGTAAAGCGTACAATTTTGAATCGATTGAATCTAATCATTTAGTTATGTCAGTTCGTCTGTCTGTCAGCTCTTCTTTCTATCTGTCAGTCTGTCCGTTCGTCCGTTAATATAACCGACATTGGTTTCAAACTTAATTAAGTTCATTTAAAACGTCCAACCCTCAGCCTGCGCGCACCCAAACCCAAGGCAAAAAGCTATAACTTATAACCTATAAGAAACATTGAATTAAATATAGCACAAATATCTCCTACGAGCATTTAAATGTTTGATGTAAAATGCTTGATGCATTCAGTCAAGTGTTTGCAAATGCTGACATCCATAGTTAAAATTGTAGTTTACCATGTCTTGTGCTATGTATACATTTGAGGTCGCAGGTACAAAAAAATTTACCGATCGTAGCTTTCTTGCAAAATACTGCAAAAGTTCGCAAAGTTTCCATTTGATGCAATTTAACTCAGCTAGATTCGGATTTAAATTAATTCAAATCATCTTAATTTTTTTTGGCCAAGCCCTGTTACACTGAAAGTCCAAAAACCGCACAAACTTGTCCCTCTGACTCTTAAAGGTTGTTTGACTAATTCCTTTAAACCTCCAGGTACGACAGTTTTACTTGTCTGCGTAGCCAAGCAGATGGACAGGATGGAGCATCCTCATCTAGGACGATTTTGTTTAAAATTTTAGCCGTAAATTGTTATTGGTTCAATACGATGTGCGAGGGCGTCTCGCTTCACATTCGAAAAACTCCTAACTTATACTCGACAAACGTCACTACAACGACAGCTGCGCATCATTACTTCGAAAGACGTCCATAACGAGCCTTCATAATTTTTTTATACCCATCAGCGACGGATGGGGGGCGTATTCATGTTGTCAAAACGTTTCATAACGCCCAGACGAAAGCTTCAGAGACCACACAAAGTAGGTGTATTCTTGATCAGCACCAATTTCTTAATCGATTTACGCATATCCGTCCGTCCGTTTGCGTAATGTCTGTTGTAAACATTCTCCTGACCGCAAAAATGAAGCTATCGACTTCAAGTTTCACAGAAACATTGTAAGGTCTTGCACGCAGGTTGCTATTGAATCAGTCGAGGGACACCTCTGTTTTCCAAAAGCAATACAAAATTGAATGTCGCAATTTCATTTCAATCCAAAGCTCAAAAGCGCCTAAACACGTCCGCCCATTCGTCTGTCCATCTGTCCGCCTGCGCAACTATGTAGTATCTGTGGGAAACATTCTCCTGTTCACAAACAGGGAAATACCGCCTACAGACTTGCAAAAGAATTTGAAAGGGATTCGTTCTTGTCAAAAAAAACAAAACGCTTCCAACGCCCACAAATCTATGTAACAAAAACTGTAAACACCTTTGTTTTCCGTGCTTTTGCTTCTTACTTATAAAATGCAATACATATATCATTTAAACTTCGACTTTTAGTGTGAAATTAGAAAAAATCAGCCGCGCCCACCCAAAATCATAGAGTTCTTCTCCTTTTTTCTACGATCAGGACCGAAGCTTAGGAAAGTTCCTTCGTTCTCAAGGTTTTCTTCACATCTATAAAGCAGAAATCTTTTCGAGAATTTCTTCACATTGTCCAGTAAACAAATAGGTTTCTAGCAAGACAGGCTATCTGCCGGTTAACCGCACTTATGTAGCAAAACTCGCAGCTTTCTTTTTCTCCCTGCATATATCAGGAAATGAGAGGGTATGTGGTACTCCATTCGGTATCTTTTGTTTTATTTTAGGGGTTTACGTGCGCTCTACGTTCCCTCGTTATGAAATTATGACTTTAAGAAATACTTTCGCGTTCGAAGAGGGCTTTGTTGTTCCTAGTGTAGACTGACGCGGTAATTGTTTCGTACGGCCATTACCATACATCGTTACTTATCTCCTCGCGTAATAGTCTCCAGTATATCAGTTCACCTTTCCTTAATGGTTGGACACCCCTGAGGGTGTCGCGCGAATAGCTGTATAACTTAAATTGGCTTAGATTACTTCTACCCTTTGGGCTTTCATTCACTCATTCTTTAGCCGGCTGATCTTCTTGTTGCTCTTCCCATTGGTGGCTTGATTGGCTTTCCTTTTCTATTGAAACTTCTAATCCAACTCACGTATGTATATCAATATATGTTAAATGTAGCAAGTAGTTCATGGAAGCATTTAAATCCCCCAATGCAGTATGTTTCGAACTTCTTCGCTCACCATAGCGATATGTGCCTATACACGCACACATGTATAAACATATATATATATATGTACAACGTCCATTTTTAAGTTCAAAGAGATAATATTAATGAGTGAAGGATAAATTACTGAAGTAATGTGATGCCATTGCACATTCACCCATACCATACTGTTATCTATAACTTGTTATCTTTATTACAATAATTATTTATTGTTTATTTTTTATTGAAAACTGATTTGCTACTATTGACATTCCGTTACTTTGATGCACTTTTCTTTCATCTTTACACTTATTTGTTCTTATTTATTATCATATAACTAAATTGTTTGTTAAATGCGAGGCTCATGAAGCTAAACTTGTAAAATCGTGTGACCGTCAGTTATGTAGGAAGAAAATCATTTTCTAGAAATCTGAAAGTTCTGTGGCTATTTTAAAAGTCCAAGCATACTTCAGACCTTGATGATCGATGTGACGTTTATCCGGAAAATTAATGGTCAACGAAGAATAGTTAAGTGCCCACTGGAATACACAATGAATTGAAATAAATTTATGATTAGGTATAAATTTTGTTTAATTTTTACCTCTATTGTAGTATTTTGGAGGCCCAATAAGGTAATCGATTTTATTTTCGTGTCCAATTCTTCTCTCAGACCTTTATAATTCACGTATGATGCTAAAGGATGCTTTACGAACACATTCCAGGGGTTAATATTAATGAAATTGGTTTTGTAGGGATATTCTAATACAATCGCATAAATGTTTACGGAGAAGGTAACATCATTAGACCGCTGATCCGATTTGGTAGTATACCAGACATTTGCTGTTAACGTGTCATTCTGCTGATGCCAGGGTTTGCTGCCGTAAATCGCTTCATCATTTATCTTCAACCATTTGCCCATTTCACGTAAGCGTTCCTCGAATATTGGTAAAATGGTACCGTATTTTGTGGGCGCTACGTTAATTAAAACGTTACCATTACAACTAACCGTGGTAACTATCTGCGAAATAATCTCCTCCACGGTAAGGAAATCGCTAAGCTTTATATCGAAACGTTGCCCCCAACTCGTTTTATCGAAAGTGAAACAATTCTCCCATTTATGTTTCAGCAATGTTTGTGGATTATAACGATCAGCACAGTTATGGAAACCACCATGATGACAAGAAGTGCCTATGCCCCAACGATCATTGACCACCACAGTATCACGTACGGGGCTATCATTGTAAAGCCAGGCAAGAAACTCTTGGGATTTCCAATACTTTACTGGTGCTTCCCAATCGCCATCAGACCAAATAATTTCTGGTTGATAAGTCTTAACCAAATACATCTGCTCCGGTATCATTTTATTATCTACATAATCCTGCCGCATAAATAAATGCAGTTTATCATTAAGATAAAGACGATTAAACCACTCGAACAAGGAGTAATATACGCCGAATCTTAAGTCTGTATGTTGGCGTATAGCGCTGGACACTTCACCTGAAGCATATTGATAAAACGATAAATTAAGTTAATATAATTGATAGGGACTAACCATCTGATAGCTTAGCTTCTCATTTTGTTATTGTTATTGTTATTATAAAAGCTTATAAAAAAATGAATGACCAACTGACTGACTGTAAAGGGAAAATCAAAATCAAGATCTCATATTGTGAGCTTCACTTTAAACGACACATCGTTGACAAACAAGAAGATTTTCTAAAAAAACAATCTCATATAAAAAGTTGACATGAAAGGATGTCATATGAAGACAATTAAAAAATTGACGACCATGACGCACTATCAAATTCGGCTAATGTCATTTCATATTTTGATCTAAAATTCAGCGATCTTTGCCTTGATTACAACGAATACTTGAGAAGTTAACCTTTAAGCCCATCAGGTAATGGGATGCGTTTAAATCGAAGGAACGAATATAAATATGTTTTTTAGCAGGCTGTTCACTTATATATATCATTACGTATTATGTCAAGTTTGGGTCCTACATCCATACTATTCCAGCCAAACGATTGCGGTGATGGCCACAAGCAGTAACCATCGTGGTGTTTACTAACCAATACCACATATCTGCAAGTGAATTTTTAAAATAAAATTAAAAATTTTTTGCATTTAAGCTTTTTAATTATTATTCTCTTACTTGGCTCCTGCGTCACGAAACAACAAAGCCCATTGAGTGGCATTAAATAACTCAGCGTTAAAATCTCGCGCGAATTCCTGATAAGAAAAGTCTGACTTGTAATTCTTTTCCATGAATTTCACATACTTTTCATTTTTTTCTGAAAAATAAAAAAAAAAAAGTAAATAAAAAGACTCTCTTCTGCAAAAGAAAAAAAAAACAAAAAAAAAAGATGGAAAGACTTACTTTTCCAATTTATCCAGAACCATTCAGATCCCATGCTAGGAACGGTATAAACACCCCAATGTATGAATATACCTATTTTAGCTTCATCGTACCACGACGGCAAGGGTCTCCTATCTAAACTTGACCATTTTGGTTCGTATCGAATGTTTACATCATCCGAATAAATTAAGTTAAAACTAGAAACAATTAAAACTATTGAAAAATATTTTATAAAGTAAACCATCTTCACGTAAACACAAGAAAAACTAAATACACGCTATGGGTCAAAGACAGCGAATACATAACACAGATAACCCATGCTTTGGTTTGATAGAGAAAAAGAGAAAATTTGTAAAGTAATGAAATAGCTAAGCTATCTCTTAATCAGTATGAATCGAACTCTTCATCTACGCGAACTTAAAAACTTGCTTTTCGTTTTATTAAAAATATCCATCCATACGGCATGCGCACATGCAGATTTGCGCACATTGTAGTTTGGCCTCGACGTCTCGAGCATCTGTTTCTCATATTTTTTATTAAAAGGATGTAGACATGCAGGTTCTGTAGTCATACACAACCTCTGCATATGGACGTCCATATTACTTGTTTCATTTAATCATTTATGCGTATGTCGGCATATTCTCTGTTAAGGTCTGCCATTTTCGTAACAAGTGCACCGTTTTCGATGCACGCCAACAGATCTAGTAAATTTGAATAAACACTCCGTGGTTACAAGAGACAAAAGAAGTAGATTTTTTAATTTCCGCGTGTACCGATAACGGTCTCAGGCAATATTGTTTGCATCATTACATCATAAAATATAGTGAGTGACACCACAGCAATTCTAGGATTTTAATTTAAAAAGTCGAGCTTAACGCATAAATGCATTTTAGCGTGCGGTAAAAAGGGTACATGTCATCGTGAGCTTATTAATAAAATAGCAATTGTAATCCGTTTCGTTTCATTATTTACTTTCACTCACTTTGCATTGAAATCTTATAAACTTTGTATTATGCATGTCCATCTATCCGTCTGTTGTAAACATTCTTCTAGCCGTAAAAATGAAGCTATCGACTTGAAATTTGGCAAAAACATTGGGAGTTCTTGCACGCAGGTTGGTATTGAAAATGCGCTAAAACAGTCGAACGATACGCCCACAGCACCACGTAAACTGAGAACACCTCTTTTTTTTGGGTTTTTTACTCATTACTCATAAACTATAGCAAATAAATGTACAAAAATTTCTATAGGCAATGCTGTAGATTTGTGTAGAAAAATGCAAAAAATTGACCACGCCTACCCAATATTCTACTGTATCGAAATTTAATTATTTCAACTTCAAAAACCCTATAAATTGTACAAATCCTTGAGTAATTTCAAACTTGAATGCATATGAACATGTCCGTCTGTCCATCTATCCATGATGATCATTATGCCGTTAGCGAAAATGAAGATATCGTCTACAAATTGGCAAAAGAATGAGGAATTGATCTTAGCTTTTCAAAGGACACGTCTACACCGCCCACATGCCTCTATGTCAAAAGCTTTTACTTTGAAAATGAAAGAAATCAACTGTGCCCGCTCCATACTCTAGAGCACGAGAATTTTGTTCTTCTACTTCTTTTGTCTTGTTTAAGATAACGGTGATGGGTAGATAAAGTTCGGTCCCGACCGAATTTAATTTTTTTTATTTATTTTACTTTTAATCAAGTTATCGGCAAACAGGCATTCAAGCTCTTAGCAAAAAATAATAAATTCAAAGAGAAAGAGTTCCACTAATACCAACGAATAGTAATAATGTTTATGAATGTCTTTGCTATTATTGCTTTATTAATTTGCTTTGAAAAGCTTTGAAAATTTAATAAGCATAAAAGCAAAGCTTGCTCTGTGCTTTATTCATTGCCGATTGTTAGCTTTTCGATTGCGAGTATTGGCTTCATTAAGCCAATTAAAATTAAGAGCAGAAATCAAATCTCTTCTCAGCATTATCAGGATTTTATCGTATTTACCCGGAGAAGGAATCAAAATAGTGAGAATCGGCTTATAATAAACAAGCATTTAACCTCAAAAAAGTGAAAAAAATTTAATATAATTACTCGTAACTTTGCGTGGGCATGGTCGATTGGTTCCATTTTTATACCTAGAGAGTAAGGTGTTTCGTAAAGCAAATGTGGAAACTTTCAGCTTTCTAACTTTAATAATTTCCGAATAACGAGCAAAAATCCAAAAATTTTTGTTAAAAAAGAAACTGAGTTGCGTTCAGTTTACGCTCCACTGCGCGCTTCTGCTATTGACCAATTTGGCCCATTTTCAATGCCAAACTGCGTGCTGAAGCTGCCAATGTTTGTACCAAATTTGAAGTCGTTATCTTCATTTGTGCGATTATGAGAGTGGCGACAACATGCAGACACACAGACGGACAGACATGGCTAAATCAACTCATAATTTTACGTTGATCAAGAATACATATATACACTTTATAGGGTATCCGAAGCTTGCTTTTGGGTATTACATATATTATGGAAAAAAAAAAACAAAATGAGTATACGCCCATCTTACACTGGTGGGTATAATAAATAAATAAATAAAATTCATTGCGCTTCAGTCCTTAAGTTAAGTTATTCGAAAATGAAAAACAGTCTTCTTATTATATAAAAATAAATACTTTCAAATTTTATTCGGTCGATAATTTCTTCATTTCTATATATATTTCTATAATAATTAATATAAGTGACAATAATAATATACATTGAAAACAGGATAATTAAATGCATGAGAAATAATTAATAAAAAATGTTATGTATATGCACGATGATGGTGATGATGACGATGATGTCTGTCAAAGTAATAGTCATGTTTACACAGATCTTATTATTAACTAATAAGAGATATTAGTATAATACATATATACCGACATACACACATATTTATATACATATATAAATATACATATATAAATTTTCATATATATGTATAAATAAATGCGTGTCAATGCATACCTGTCATATGTACATGCATATCTATATATGTACATATGTTTATATATAATAAAATTTAATTAATGAATAATGATAATAATAATAATAATGATAATAATAATAATAATAATAATAATAATAATAATAATAGTAATAATAGTGTTAATAATAATTAATAATAATAATAATAATAATGATCAAACGGTTATTGTAAATAGAGAAGAGAACACTTAAATTAACAACAAAAAGCAGAAATTCTTATAGAAATTACTATTATTCGATAGGGATGACGATGATGGAATGCTGATTATTGAGTAGGAGTTTCATTATTTTTTATTGTATGTGATTACAACTGATTTTTTAAAATCAAATATCTGTTCGTGTGAGTGTGTGTATGGATGGATGGATGAATGGGTGAATGGCTGGATGGTGTGTGTGTGTGTGTGTGTGTGTGTGTGTATATAGGTGCACGACTATAGAATAGACGACTATTTAATTGTATAAAACTCTGTTCAATGTAAAAATTCAAACAAGCAAGTAACAAAGAAAAACAAGCGCTCTATGAGTTGAAAGTTTTGGTATAAAAATCCTTATCATTGTTTTTATTGTGTTACACTATTATACTATTGTCTGTCATAAACTGTTATCAGTTTATAGGCATATATGTTGTAGATGTTGTTCGTTTGCGGTATTGAGTGGGTGTAAGTGTGCGATGTGAGTATGTATGTGTTTCACAAAAATAAGTATTACAAAAAACCTGACATATTTTTCATCAATTGTTTGTAGCTTGTGATAGTTGATTAAGTGTTAAAACTTAAAGTTCTTTGCACTTCGTTTTCGTTTATTTATTTTAATTTAATGTGTGAGTGAGTGATTGAACTATGTATTTGTATTGGTGGTATAGCGGTAATTAAAAACAAATTAATTTTATTATTATTATGATAATACTATGGAACTGTAGTTGTGTTTGTTTGTATTGATATTGCTCTATGTTTCTCTCTCTTTCTCTCCTTTGCTCGATCTATCATGGCCTGGCTTCCTGTTAACTTTTTGTTGTTTGAAAATTGGACGTTACACTATACTAAATACTTCCTTCTTTTATTATAATGGAATTATTTAATTTTAATTAATTTTAATTTTAAAAAGTCTTCATAATTTTTGCATTATTTCTTACTAAAAAAACTTACTCAAAGATCTTAATGGCAGTTTACAGTTAAAGTTAAAAAAAAAAAAAATCTCTCTACGTAAGTTCTTTCTTCTATTCCTAAGGTTGCTGTTGTTTTTTTTTTAAGAAAATTTTAAGCTTCTTTGGTTATGTTCCTTGTTAATGTTTTCATCAAATTTTTTGTTTCAGTATTTTCTCCTTTTTTTTTCTATTTGAAGCCACTACTAGGCTGCCGCGCTATTGCTATCCGACAGTTTTTATACATTTTCAGTCTTTTTTGTTTTTTTCATATTTTTCATTTTTTTTTTTTAACACTTATGGCTTCAAATAGATGAAACGTCAATTCTCTTCGGGTGGAGTGCGAAACTGTGAAATCCAGTCGGTAACGCGTAAACGGAAAATTTCCGTTTTTGTTATTATCAAATTTCGGTATTGATGCGGTATGGCTTCTACTAATTTTTCCGCAATTTCCGGATTTTTAAACATTACCATGTAAATGACAACAATATTAACGCCCAACAATAATAAAAATATTATTAATGTTGACAACGCAGTACCATGATTACGACTTGAATTCACATTAGCTTTTAAAAGGCCATCAGCTGAACGTTTCGATTTTGCAGTTTTGGTTATAGTTAAATTATCATCGTTACCTAACGCTATTCCCGATGCCGATGTTGATGATGATACTGTGGTTGTTGTTGTTGTTGGTGTTATCGTGCCCGCCGTTGTTGTTATTGCTGAGGTTTGATGTTGATTATCGGAATTTGGTTTCTTTTTTGATTTATACTTCTTAGTGGACTTTTTTGATTTGTGAATGTCCCCGGCCGCCCTATCATTACCTGTTTTGTCAGCGTTAATCTCTTTACTTAACGATGCTAGAGTTTGCTGCTGACGTGTGTTCACATAAGCTTCCTTCGTGTTATTAGCTTTTAATTGCGTCATGAAATTTACCTAAAAACCATATGACGCATGTCATGTCGATGTAGAAAGATTATAAAAAAAATAAAAAAAAAAATATTTTTATATATTTCACTTAAATAAACTTACCGTTTTTTAGCTGACTCTTGACAATCCTTATTTGTTAAACATGGGCCAACTACTTTCGCCAAAGTTGTATGCAGTGGATTACACTTAAGGTCCAAATAACGTAAACTGTTCAAATCACCAAAAGTTATAGGCAAATGTTGCAATTGATTGTCGTAAAGGTTCAGATAACGTAAATTGCGCAAAACACCAAATTCATCAGGTAACGATTTGATTTTATTTTTACTTAAATCCAATTTCACCAAACGGGTTAATAAAGTAAAATTGTTCTATAAAATTAAAGAAATAATCACAATTATATATATATATGCGTATATAATATTGTAATTATGTGAGTTTTCGAAAAATTGATTTCCCAAAGCGTTTAATTATTCACATTGTGACACTGGATATATATACCTACTATTCGTAAAATAATCGGTTCGCTTTTCTTACATACAAATGCAAATTAAGTTGAGTGTAATAAATAAATATTAAGCGAACTAACCTTCAGACAATAATGGAACAAGAAATTGATTTCAATATACTCGACCACCGGACGTTGTAATTTCTGCGTCTGCGTTCGCATGTATATGTCACTCATTGTTAGTGCCCGACAGAGAAGGAAAGTTGCGATCTATGATATTTACAGTTTAATTGCGTCTTGAGTGAATAAGAGTTGAGTTCTACGGCTCTTGTTTTCTCGTTTATTTACAAAACATAAAAACGCGTTGTTTAAAAAAAAAATATTCTCCACGTGTGAAATACACGTCATAAACCAGTTGCGAAATTTGTGAAGTTCAAAGGCCTTTCGATATTATTGAACCGGCCAGTGTTTGCCAAACGTTTGACAAGATCAATATATAACCTCAAGGGTGTGAAGATAAATTCGAATTTAACTAGAAAAGACACCTACCAATATTACATAATTCCAATTAAAATCCAGTTGGATTTTGACATTTGTACGTAAACGTGTGTAGCGTAAAATGGATATGGAAGAACACCCAAATTTCAGACCCTAGTGCGGCCAAACTAGAAAATGTCACCTATATTCACCTATATCACGTGAATCTATATAAAAGCATCTATCGAATAAGCAAAAAAAATCAAACTTTTTTACGCTTACAATATTGCGTAAACTGAAGACACCTCTGTTTTTCATAAGAGATAAAAAATTGTTTTTTTGCTCGATACTCATAAACTACAGCAGATAAATCTACAAAAATTTGGCCACATATTCTATGGGCGTTATTTTCAAAAGCCCATAAATAAAATTATAGATTCTTGGCCAGTTTCAAGTTCGGAATGCATGTAGGCATGTCCGTGCAATTCATCTGTCCATCGACCCGTCTGCGCAACTGTATAGTATCTATAATAAACATTCTCCTTCCCCAACCATAGAAGTGTCGCTTACAAACGTGGAAAAGAATTTGGAAATGACCCTAACATTTTAAAGAACACGCCTACAACGCCCATGCGTCTATGTAACGAAAACAAAGGTGCGAACACCTTTGTTTCCCGTGTTTTTGCTTGTTATTCATAAAATGTACACCATGTAAAGTTTCACTTTATTCTAAAAATGTAAAAAGTCAACCGCGCCCACGCAACATTATACGGTATGCAAATTTAGTTCTTTTCGTTTTCATTTTTGTTTTCAGGATTCGATCACAACCGAATGTAGTTTTCCTATTTTTTCTCTTCTTGAGATAATCCAGATATCAAAATCAATAGATAATATTTTACAATACGAAGTTCTTTACAACAACCACAAACGTTTAAAGACGATTTGAACACAACAATTGAAACTGAGAGACGACATTCAATGGTCTTTGCCGTTTGATGAAAGAAATTAGCAAAGGAATTTCGCTTTCGTATTGCGTTCATGATTTTAAGATAATGACTTATATTTTATTAAATCAGATATACCCTACTAAACAGGCTAATGAAGATCAATAAGAAAAGCAATAATCGTTGAGAACAAAGATCTAGGTTCATTTATTGGCAATTAATATTTCTTATCGAAACCCTATAAAAAAAGGGCCAAGACAAAGAAGCCTGATAAAATAGCTGCAAGTTAGCCATCCACAATTAAAATTGAAGAAAACCAATAATCGAAGACCGATTACTTTAACTAAGTAATTTTTCGCTTCCGTTAACCAAAGGAAGTAGCATTTCGTAACACATTCCGAAACCAAACAGAAATGTAATAAAAGCCACAATTTACTTGATTAACAACTTAGTTCGTTCACAGAAATGACAAAATCGCTTCTGAACGAAAAATTATACCGAGGATCTGCTCACCTGCTGCTCTAGGATATTAAAACAAAAGTTATAATCTGTTAAATATATATGTAACTTTTCGTTGAGAAACGATTTCATATATATATATATATATAATAATAATAATAATAATAATAAAACCGAAAACTAATTTAAAAAAATAATAGCAACAGACAAATGGATTGAGAGTAGCTGTTAAAATCTTAAAATTACTAATTTGTGAAGTATAGTTTTATCGTAAAAAGTATTTGTAACTTACTCCCAAGGTTAAGAGGCGGTTTCTCGACAAGTCCAAAACATTAACACGTTTGAAAGAAGCCTAGATAAAAGAAAAAAGGCAAACCATTAAATTCAGAATTTTCTCAATGTATGCATATTCCTCCTACACTCCGTCGACAAATGCCCACTCTTACCCTTCGAATTATGAAAAGTATGCGATAAGTGCATTCATTCAATAGTAAGTAAGCAGTATGAGAAAATGCATTCTTTATTGAGGCTATGTTACTGTCACTACAAGGGTGCAGTGAAGGTTGATAATAACACACATTCACCATTATACAAACAAAGGGTGTAGGGCGTATTTCGTATGAATTTCCTCATTTCTTATTTACTTTTCATCATGCATTTTTTGTTATACAGTTTCTTAGCTACTTCCTATTCATGCTGATCAGACACCATTGCCTGAATAATCACTTGAATATGTCACTTTTTTTTACTTTCACTTTCTTTTTTTTTTTTTGTCTTTTTCTTGCTTCTCTTTTTCGTTATGCCAATGACGAGGAACAACACTTACAATTTCGCTAACGGGAACTTCCTTTAATTCAGACAAACTTAAATCGCATACATTATCCTCAACTTTTTCTTTCACATTAATTTTGCTTTTTGCTGGCATTTTTGATATATTTTTGGTTTAATTTTTTTGCTCTTTTACTAAATATAAAACTTTCGTGAAAATCTTTTTTACGCCGAAAAGAGTGCAACCTCGAAAGACACAAGAGTTGAGGAAGTTCAAGGTTCCGCGTTTCTCTTTGCTTTCAATTACAAACGTGTTGTTGTTAGTGGTTTTAATTAAGTTTGTAACAAGAATGATTGAGGGAGAAAATCAAACCGGCAACAGAGATGCCGAGATGTAAACTTTGAAATAATTTTTACATTTAATTGACAAAAATTATGAGAATGGGGATATTTTAAATAGATGTAAGGGTAACGGATGACGTAAAGTAAAAGTTCGGCAAGCTTGGCAGGTGGAGTTTTTTAAAACAGAGTTAATTATGGATTTTTGATGCGATTGATAACTACAAAAATATAACAGTAATTTTTTTCCTGAAAAATATACCAAAACTTAGAACTTTACAAATTTGTGGCTTCACAAAGGCAACCGCTGCATGAAATGGCATAAGTCTCTCATAAAGTGAATTCAGCTGTAGAGCAATTAGTTATTAGTTGTTATAAATCAAATTTTCTTCTCGACTATTTTTGAACTATTGCACGTAACGTAACACTTTTCCTGAGAAATTCAACTTTATGATTAATAGAATTGAACTCACATTTATGGAAGGTCGATGTGATTGCTACAGGAATATATATACCCATATATAAACTTTAGTCTTTCTCTCACCTATTTTGGTGTATTTTTAATTACGCGACTTTGCAGAGAAGAATTATTCATGAGCACACATTTAAAGGTCTTTACGGCATTAAAATATTCTAATCCTAGAGTATATTTATATATTAGAGTATAAATACACTCTAATCCTAGAAATAGTTTTATACCCTCATTGTTGTTAATTAGACAATGTTAACTGAGGCTGTCTATGACGAATAAATTAAAAAAAAAAAAGCAATATTGTCACAAAACAAGCTTGCAAAATAAATAGCTCACTTCATGTCAGAATATTTATTTTACATCGGGACAGTAATATGAAAAATAAAATAATCTGAAACAATTATGCCTACATACAGTGCTGATATAAAAACATGGTCGACCTCGCGCTCCACATACGGTCCAAGTCTTTGCTTCCACCTAGACCCAAATAGATCAACGAGCAAAACTCTAAACGCACAACTTGGTATATTGTTTTCACCTTTTTTAAACCGCCACTGTAACCTAGATGACTGCGATCACTAAGAGCGTGATTTTCAATAAATTTCCGGGGGGTCTATGGGTTTTCGTGCCCTTTATCAGCAATTTGGCAGCATAAAATGAGGACTTCCCTGTAAACATTAAACGGTCTTCCTTTGACCAAGACCAACAATAGTCTTTCTGTTTATCTCTGCCTAACTACACATTCAGAACATACGAACCAGGTGTATTATACAAAGTATAGGTTAAGCAATTAAAGTTAGAACACCACAGGCACACACAACTGCCCTGTGTACATTAAAAAAAAGAAAAGTTTTCTATGAATCATATTTGAAGTTGTTTGTATTTAAAAATTTGTTTAATGATATTTAATCTTCTTCTTCTTCAGCGCCGGCTGCACCTCCTTGGTTTTTCTTAATATTCTTCCTCTTAACACGACCAGGACGACCACCGCCGAATGGTGATTTCAAAGAGAAATCAATATGTTTCTGCGAATCCAAACGCACAACAAAAGAGGGAATATTAACCACTTGCTTCCGTACACTACATAAAATAAAATAAAAATGAAAGTTCGTTTAGTAATCTGTAGGAACACCAATTACAAAACTTTTAAGAACATAAGACACAAAGTTTTCTTGTCCAACTTACGGTCAGAGATAAAGGTTTCGTGTATATATATAGATATGTAAAATAAGACGTTGAGAGACGAAATTATTGAAATTATACGACTCCCAAGTGGCCTTACTGAGCTACACAGATTTAATTTTTCATTCTATAACTCCCAAACCAACAACTTGCATTCTTGTTGCTTTTTAGATATTTACCGAATATGACGTTGACGTATCAAGACACGGGCATGATGTATGGATTTAGCTAAACCCAACTTAAACACCTGAGTCTGCAGACGTCGTTCCAAAAAATCTTCAATTTTTAAGCCCAAAACATAATCCAATTTCATGCGCGTCTCATCCAATACACCAATACGTACCAAGCGACGCAGCAAAGCATTACCTGATTAATATAAAAAACGCTATTAACAAAATTAAGATTTCTAGCAGGATAATGAAAAGTCATAAATAAAAAGAATCAGCTTTTTTCTTATATATATAATCTATTATCTTCAATGTTTAACTCGGACAAGAGGTGTCATAATTTCGAATTAATCATCATTTATATGTATTTTCTACAAACAATAAAATTGCCCACATATTTATTTTTATAGTTTGCAATTTTATATTTGGAAACTTCTGCAAAATTCACATGTACCTTGGAACAATCTCTTTTCATCTTTCTCCTCCAACGTCAACAATTCACGAGCAGCTTTACGGATCTTAGCTAGAGCATATTTTACACGCCATACCTCTCGTTTATTACGTAAACCATATTCTCCAATGATTTTCAATTCTTGATCTAAGCGTGCCTTTTCGTAAGGACGACGCGGCGTTACATAGGTCTTAGAAAAGACCGAAGGTATACGTCCATTAACCATATTGGCTACAACCAAATCTTAAGTGCTTTCTGTAAATAAATATGTGAGTAAGCACAAGATATTAAGTCAAATTTTTTTAATCTCTAATTATTACGAACATCCGCAAATTTTAAAACGAAATTCTAAATAATTACAGTAGTAATTGAATTTATCTAATATAATCAAATAAAATTTAATTAAATTTTCAGCAAAAATTTCTATATTTCTAGTTTCTCCGTAAGTATAAAGTAGACACGTACATATGCTTTGACAATTCAAGAAGAAAAGGAATGAGAGCCTTTTTTGTTTACCGTAGAAAACTATTTGAGATTTATCGACAATTCGCTATCGTATTTATCGTATTCATACAAATTTAACAACCCTGTTATTGAATTAACATCATTTCTACTAAATTTTTACTAAGCTATTGTATTATTGTGACCCGTTACTTAATAGTGTGTTTTACAAAAGTGAAGCCAAGTTAAAATGTTGTTTTAGATGTTATTTAACAGAAAGCAGCACGTTCGTGATGTTATTTAACAGAAAGCAGCACGTTTTTTCTTTGTCTTCACAATTCGTAAATTGGACAAATTGTAATTTTTAAAAAATTTTTAAAATATTACAAATTAATAATTTAATATCTAACAGCTTTTCTTATTTTTCGTTTGCAGCTGCCTTTTTACAAACGCAATTCTAACAGAGATATTTGCTTGGTTTATACTCAAATTTGTTCTCAGCGACAGCAGTTTCATTGTCGCCAGATTTGACGTACCTGAGAGCGTGCATTTGTCGATAATTGCCAGCAAATTTGCCATCATGATTACATTCTCTTGATGGTCGTCTATTCCATTCTCGCTTGCTTACATAATTACAACACTTTTTATACCCATTACCGAAGGATGAGAGGTATCGCTATTTTGTCGAAACGTATGTAACGCCCAGAATGAAGCATCAGAGACTGCACAAAGTATATATGTTCTTGATCAGAATCTTAAATCGATTTAAGCATGTCCGTCTGTCCGCGTGTTCGTCTATCCGTTTCCCGAATGTCTGTTGTAAACTTTCTCCTGGCCGCAAAAATAAAGCCGTCGACTTCAAATTTGTCAGAAACATTGTGATGTTCTTGCACGAAGATTGGTATTTAAACCGTACCAAATTTTTTTTTACCTTTTTGTCTTTTTTAGGATTACGATGATGGGTTCAAAAGATTCGGTCACGACTGAGTATAATTTTTCTACTTGTTTAATTTGAGTACTTTCTGAAATCAGGTAAAACAGGAAGAAAGCGTAATAGTTTGAAAAGTTTTTTTACACATCTCAGCGAATTTTCGATTGTTGATTTGCTGAATGGAAGAAGAAGAAGAAAAAGTCTGAAAGGTAGTTAATTAATTGTGAAACGAAAGAAAATTTCTTAAAAATTACGCGAATTTTACTTATTATGATTTCTTGGTCAGTTACATTTAGCAAACTTAATATGGTTTTCAAAGATTTTATCATTTTCCTTTTGCTTCCCTCATAACAACGCATACAAAAAAAAAGGTCCACGTGGTCCACATTCGGTAAGGTTATTTTTTTTGTCAATTTATTATTATGAACAATTTTTCATCAAGAAATATTGAAATTTAGACCTTTTTATCATATAAAGAGCAGTTACATAGCAAGGGGTTCAAAATATTGCCCCATCCTATTCAAAGTTTTCACACCAATTTAGAATGTTGCAATACTATTTCTTGGCCTTATTAGCTAAAAAGGCCTAATTGTGATTCATGATAGTAAAAATGTAGTGAATCACATGTGAACATCCATTTGGAGCCTAGGGATTAACTCTTAAAATTTTTTGATTAAGAATGGCCCTCAGTAGCAATTTGGTAAAAGAATTAAAGGTAGCGAATATGCATCACAACACCCTGACATATGTGGGGGCTATGGAGAGAAAGTCTAATATCTACTTTTTTGTGACCAAAAACGGAAAATGATAGAATTGTTGGGAAGTAAATTTTGATCACATCATGTGATGTTTTGGAAATCCTGCGGTGTCAGGAAAAGTGTACCTTTGCCTGAAAATGTTGTATTATTTTTAGATAATTATTATTACGAAAACGAGAGAATAACTGTACTAGGCTAAGTGGTGTAGGGTATCTACCGGTCGGCCTTGCCTCATTATAATATTCTTCGTTGCTTGGTGAGTGGTCGAAAAAGCGGTCCAATCAGAACTACCAGCTTAGCAATAATATTTAAGCAGTAGCGACCGATTGACTAGAGAAAGAGGCGTGTTAGATAATAAAGCTTTCGTGACGAAAGCCGTTCGGTTATTTTGGTTACGGTTTTGGAAAGTTCTTAGTAACTTCACATAGTTCTAACAATTGTATTTCAGTAATAAAAAAAAATTTAGACTTATATAACCATTGGCTTACCAGTCATTCGATCGAAAAATACTTTAAATAATGTAATGGGTAACATTGATATAAGTTTTAAATCATTATATAACTTTTTATACGTTGACCTCTATTCAAATATGTATAGCAAGGTAAAGCGTAATTAAAGAAGATCGAAATCGTTTAATGTAATCGCATCAAAAACATCTGATAAGGTCTTGATTACATACTTTTATAATTTACAAAGAAATCAAGCCAAAGACTTTAGATACATATTGTAAGGGAAATGTAGTGACGACATATGGTAACGTTGCATATTTATCTCAATATTATAACGAAACATAATAAGAATAAGAGAATAAGTTCTTATAAGCACGTTATTTTATGAATTCTGATTGGTTGATATATTAATAACAACAACAGTAACACGGATTAAGTAATTCATTGGCGCGAAAGAGACTTTTTTAATAAAAGAGAGTAATTTTTGCCGACTAAAGTAGGTAGCAGAGATGACACTGTTACACACTTGATACTTTTCTAAGTACATCAATTTGATGGTATTATAGAATTTTTACATCATTAATACGATGGAATAACAAAATATTCGAATTCTATATCTTCACTGGGCTGATCTGACATGTGTAGTCAATGCTAAAAGATACTTATGTAACGGTAAGATGAATAAGAAAGAAAGGTTTACATCCCATTCTAATTTTGGAACAAGCCATAGAGTGGGCAGTTGAACAAATCTTGCTTGTTTGTATTGAAAAACTTTTTAGTTGAAGCCACTGATTAAAAAGTTTGCTCTTTCGTTAGGAATAACAAAAGAAAACAATTTTCAAGTAAGGTGGTTAGAAGGAATATAGTATATATATATCGAACTCTCTTTTTACGTGATAGATACCGTGCAAAAAAAAATCGTGTAAAAAATAGATAGCTACATATGCTAAACATGGGAATAAGTTTGTCCCTCAACTTTACAAAATCGTGTCAGATGAGAAAACTATTTTCCAAAAAACCGTGACAAAAAAAAGTTATAAAATCGATATTACCTATTTATAAAAAAGAAAAACCAACGCATTTTTATTACGAAGAAAAATTAAACTTAGTCTACAATGAAAGTTGAATTCATTAGTGCAATATATAAAAAGTTAAATGGACTGGACCGATAATGCTGTCATCAGTAGCTATGTCAGATATGTCTAGCACAACTGTCTGGGTTTGATTCAGATGAAGAATGACCATAAAGTTCGCGTATTCCACTTAGTAGACCAAGTTACTATCACATTCGTGGGCATATACCGACCGACTTCTGATCACACTAGTCCCCCAATTGTAAGTTGTTGCTGTATAGATAAGTATCTGCATGGCACTGTCAAAATTTAATTCACAAATAATTTTGTTTGTCTTTCGTGTTAGAACAAGAATTTCGTGCAAAAATGTCTCTTTGTTCTTATTCGTGCTTCCTGTTATTTCAGAAGTGGGCAGAAAAATGCCGTGTAAAAAAAATGCTGCTACAAGTTTTTGAGAAATCAATGAGCAGGAACTTTTTTTAAGATCTTTATTGAGATTTGTTATTATATTAAGAACTGAAACACTCCCTAAACATCTTGCATTCAGAATGGAACGGAATTGAAAGTAACGGCTTCCACTTTCTCTTTTCTGCAATATGCTCGTTAGAGTTTATCTCCCTATTAGCCAAAGAATTTTTGTGTATTTCGTTTATGGCCTTTATACGGGACATTTTCATAATTTCGACGAACTTTTCATTTCGTAAATACCTTAACTTGCGTATAAATAAGAACTTAATGTTCTGTTGCCATGAATGCAATATCTTGACCACAGGCCGATCTAATCTATTTTTGATTTTAGTTGTTATTATACGCCATATAAATGTGAATTTTGTCGGAACAATTGTGTTTATCGAACGGCTTGTGTGCATGTCGTGTAAGAAGAGGTGATTGAATTAAAAGTCTTATGCGTTGTTACAGTCGAATAGACGACAAAAAAACTGTGCACAGCTGAATTCTTGTAGATGCTATTATGAATCCAATTGGACCAATTTTACAGACAATTACATATAGATGTATCGATAAAACTTTCAATAAACTTCCATTTAACGTATCAGAGCGTATTGTTTCCAAAGTAAAAATCTCTGGCTTCAATTAAAGAGAGGGAGAAAATTTTTTTTTTCTTTTATTCACCCAAGTATTACTAACACTGTTGATTAACAAAAGTTAATATTGAGTCGTTGCCGCTATCACTCGCGTTATCTCATTTCTTAGCGCTCTTAGAAGCTTGTGTTTGGTCGATGGCATTTTGCAGTTGAACTTGAAAATACTTACTGTTTAGAATTTTACTATGCTCTGAGTTATTCCATCTAGGAGGGCGTAAGGGCTTCGTATAAGCCCGTAAAGCGAATCACGTACATTTCGAACGTAACAGGTTTTACAAGACTCGGTAAACTTATCGCCACTAAATTTTAATTGCAGGCGTTTGAAGATGATTCAGAATATTAGTAGTCAATAAGCGATTAAAACGAGAACCATTCTGGGCCGAAATCTGTGAAAGGAAAACTGTCAAACCCTAGTTTCATTGATGGTATCATTTTCATCTCCGTATAACGCGGTGACAGCATATTGTGTCCTCGAAAGTGCACCTTAATAAGCTAGCATTAATTTCGACTGACAATTAACTGAAGATACTTTGTACGTTTGCACATGTGCGGCATTGTACAAGACGTTCAAATGTTTGTTACCGAAATTGTTCTCTTCATTTTTCATGGAAAGCAAGAAAAGTTTCTGCAGAAATTGAGGTTCTATAAGCAAGTTCTACAAGCATATTATATGCATTTGTAAGCATTACTAGCTAATACGGTTTCTTAAAACAAGTACTAATCGTATTAAATACGTACGTTTTTATTGGTGCGCGAGCGCAAAAGTACTTTATTATACATATCATGCTTGACGTAAATACTATTGAAATACAGAGTGTGTGTGAGCTAAGAGTTGTTGTTGAATTAACGATGATGAAAGTAATTATTGTTGTCGACTTGATTGCATATATGCTTATGTGACGTTGAAAGCCAGCCAAAGTACATCGAAACTGGTTCTAAATTGAAGACTGGTTTTTTCTTTTAACTTCTTATGCTATTGCTGGCTGACGAAACAAAGGGCTTTTATGAGAACGTGACGGACAGACGCACACAACGTTTATATAACGTTAGTGTTAGTGATGGTGTTAGTTAGTTTGTGTTGCACTAAACTGGTATGAGTTTCTTGGTTTTTTCGTTTTGTTTTATGTGTTCAGCCGCAACACACTCTCATTCTTATAAGAATCGAGAGTTGTTGGCTTTTTTCTTTGATTAACGCATTGTATTGGTTGAGTATATGCAATACCCTGTGTTTTGAGAATTCATTTTACTAGATAGTATGAGTTCGCTGGCTATGCTGATTGTTTAGTAGTGTTGGCGTTAACGGCTAGGTGGTTTTTTTGTTTCCAAATAGAGAGAGAGAGAGAGAGAGAGAGAGAGAGAGAGAGAGAGAGAATCATCGATTGCTTACATGAATATAAATCGAAACATTTTTTACATTTTTTCCTACAAAAATTGTCAAAAATATCTCAAGTTTCTTATTATTTTCTTGTTATAAATAAATTTTACAATAACAAAAAACTTCGACATATCAACAGAGCAAAATTTGACAGTAACAAAAATACTTTCAATATACTCTCAAAAAAGGTTTTTACTCCCAAAAAGACTTCCATATCAACATCGCATGCATCTCACATATTGTAGTTTTGTTTACTTTTGAGAGGAAATTTCAAGGCATTCATAAGAACAAGAGTAAAGAGCAAATTTTACTCTTCATTCTTACTCTCAATTAGACAACGGTGTCTTCGATAAGAACACACAGCATAGTAAATTTTAGTCTCTCAAAAAGACATAATTTTTGAATAACAAAACAAAACACATACGTACATACTTTTGTGATGGATTTTCTTAAAAAATAAATTAGGTATAAATTAAAATATTAAATAAATGTACAAATAAATAATTAATTTTCTATTTTCTTAATATATATAATGTAAAATTTTCAATTTTTAATGTTTAAAATTAATGCAAATAATTCAATCCTATATCCTTTTATACTCTTTTGATGTTAATAATAATGATGATGTTATTTATCATATCGATATTTGAACGTTCCATAAATTTGGAAGAGATATGGCCAGGATATTATCCCCCATAACATTTAAAATAAAACGGAATGAAAATTACATTTAAATGCCGTATTATGAATGAATGAATAGGAAAAAAACATCTATAACGCACTCGAAACTATAAAAGTATTTAAATTAGTTAGGGATTCTTCATGAGCATAAAATTGCACAATATCTCCCTGACATTTCTCCATTTAATGATGCTTTAGAACTTTTCAAAACCAAAAGGCCTGAAGGATTCTTTTAAAACTGAAATATTCTCCTACTATTTCTTGTTTTCGAAAAAAACCTACTATTTCTTGTTTTCGAAAAAAAAAAAAAAAAAAAAAAAAAAAATGCTTACTTTCTTAAAATTATTATACATACGTCTTTATTATATTACCGAGTAGATAAAATAATAATAACAATATCATATATAATAATGAAATGATATGAACTAAAAAATGAAGGCAGTGTAATGAACAGTGTGCATATTATTATTATATACATAAATACGGGTTTGAGCTTACTTCTGAGTGTTGCAAATATTTTGATAAAATGAATATGCCCCTTATCTCTAGGTAAGCAAGTTAACATGTCTTTCGTGTTTTGTCGTTGTTGTTGCTCCTACAGTCTCAGTCGATTCAGTCTCAGCAGTTTCAGTCGGCTCAATCGGTTCAGGTCTTTTTTCTCTTTCTTTGTTGTTGCTACGACAGCTCCTACAGTCTCGTCAGTCTTGTCAGTTGCTTTGAACGATAAGGATGTGTAAATTTCTTGTCGCGAGAGCTTGTGAAAAATAATATACGTAAATATACATAATAATAATAATAATAATAATAATAATAATAATAATAATAATAATAAT
>CCAG010005071.1:0-27240 GCA_001077435.1 Glossina morsitans morsitans
TAATAATAATAATAATAATAATAATAATAATAATAATAATAGTAATAATAGTAATAATAATAATGAGAAGAAAACTATTAACACACAATTAATACTTTTACATATAATTAATTAATTAAAATATAAAATATCATAATTATTATAAACAAATAACATAAATAGGAATAATTGAATCATTGTGTATTCAGTCTACAATCTTTTACTCCTATTCTTATACAAAATAATACACAGATTCGTCGGTTCAATCGGTTTAAACGGTAGGAACGTGTCTACGCCATTCATTAAATACGTTACGTATTTTCATGAAAAATTCTGTTCTTGTCTTAGAATAATAAAAAGAAAAAAAAAAAATTAATAAATAAATAAATATAAATAAAAGAAAAAAAGACCAAAACAAGAAAAGATTTCTTCTCTAGTTCTTACACGATTTTTAGTTATTCTGTGTTTCTCGGTGTTTCTGCTTCAATTTATTAAATAAAATGAAAATTCATACTCTAGTGTATTGAACGTATTTTTTTTGATTTTTTTTTTTCTTTTTTTTTTTTTACAAAATTTTTCTTGGTTTACTTTTTAAAGTATTTCAAATATGTATAACAAGCGGTTGCCGTCGAAAGTGTGCGTGTAGTGGTGCGCGCCTATATGTAAATATATGAATTTTTCAAATTCAAAAATAAAAAACACAAATTTCAATCTGATGTCAGTTGCGCGATGTATGTGTGTGTATTGGTATACGTGTTTATTGTTTTTGTTTTTGTTTTTTGTTTCTGGCTCAGTATCGTTCACATACGTAAATGTGCGTGCGTACCTCTGAATGATCAGCATTTATTTATTTATCGGGCGGTCAATAGTTGCGGCTCGTTTATTAGACATTAGGTGTGTGCGTGTATATATATATATATATATATATATATATATATATATATATCGACCTCACGCGCGCATGTGTATTTGTGCATTTGTGTGCCTGTGTGTGTGTGTGTATTGTACACGTTTCGATTCTTGTACGCGACCATTCTATTTATGCCAATTATTCACTTGTGTTGGGGTTCGTTTTCATTTGAATGAACTTCTAAACAAGTTTTTTAAAGTTTTTTAATAGAAGCTGTACAGTATATTAAATTTGTTATCGCGTATGGACTGAAAGACGTACTAAATCATCTTTATTACTCAAGTTATATATTTTTGAAGATATTGCTGATCAATTCAAGATTGTGACTAAATATCTGTTCGTGCGATTAATATTTACGTTATTGGAGAAATAAAATTGATATCACATTTATAATGATTGTCCCTCTTATGGCATTATTGTATATATCTGCTGTGTTTGAATCGATTTTTTCAATGCCGATCTGTATGTAGACATACTAAAGCAATTTTTTATATTTACCAGTGAGAGGCTATGCAGCATCATACTTTTCTTTTTCATTAAAAAATACCTATGAGTTAAAAATTTAAGTCAAAATAGATATGTTTTCAATCATCCGTTGAGTCCGTTTCTCTATCGGTGCATCTTTTCTTTGTTACGGATATACTTCATATTACATAAATCCACAGCTAATGGTGGACCGTAAGAATTTCGAAAGTTGACTTTCTCATCACGCCATTTTTCCGGTAATACAGCTAAAAATTACTTATCAGGTGATCTTTTCACATGTTTACCTTTCTGATCAATGTAAGATTTTTACGTCCGTTCCTTTGTCGTTTGACAAAGTCCTTCACTCTATTACTTCTATACGGGAACACATACCTAGGCTGAGGGCATGGAGCGCGAACATTTGAGACTTATGGCCTCGGTACATTCATCTGCCCTTTTTTTTTTTTTAGGCACACGAAAGATCTTTTCAAATATATGCCGTAATTTTATAGTTTCAAGTGTTTATTCTTTTATTGTAAAAATTCGGAAAATCGCCTCGCTCTCCAAATGAGAAGATTGTAATTTAGAATATACGTCTGTTTATCCAGCCATCGGTCGTTTCCTCTGCTTAATATGGACCCACTGATATATCCAAAATGAAGATTGGGCCTTCCATACATATATTGGATTTCGTTAATGACAGCGCCCGTAATCGTTTTCTATTTTCAAAAGTTCGAAACTTTCGTTGGCTATATAGTATGATGCGTTGTACCATTGAAATTGAAAGTTGAAAACTTTGAAATCCTTCAAATTGTCTCAAAAAGATAGTCATAAAGAGATCGAAGAAATTGTATGTGTTAAGTATGACGCCCGAACCGATTGTTATCAATAATTTCTTACTTTTTTAAAATTTTACTTAATTTGGGCATGTTTTGGGGGACAACTTTGGCAACTTTCGACAAGGTCAAGACCTCGAAATCAATTGAAACCAATGTGACGGTCTAAAGCAATTAATGTCTATTTTGCGAATTTTGGTCATAATTTATTTTAACAATTTTAAATGGCCATAGAAAATTGCACTGCTCCGTGGCTAAATGTTGAAAATATCGAAACATAACCTCAAAAGAAACACGAGACGCGAATATGAACCGTCCATATACGCAGAGAACTCGTTTCAACGGAAATTACATCGTTTTCTTCATTCTTCTGCACTTGTTGTTCTTCTACATTGACGCCTACATAATGATCGAATTTACTTAATTGCTTAATAAGTCATATATCTTGACTGTAATTTAACTAAAATGTGATTCCTAGAGCGTCAAGTTCAAACAATTCACTCAAATAGGCAAAGGGTATCAAAGCAACGGTCTTATGCTTATGCGTTTTTCTTACCGATTACCTTACCTTTCGTTCTAAAACTTTTGAATTCATTTTCTTGAGAATTCTTCTATGTATATGTATATTTTTTTATTTGATTGAAAAGATGTGTTAAGAAAAAAATTTGAAGTTTGTTTTTGTTTAAAGAACATATTAAAATTATTTTATCGAATGAAGTTTTTTTATTTTTAATTTTATTACCGTAGTATCGTGCATTTGTTGTCACATTTTCCCACAAAATGTCAGTTAAAATTTCGAATATTTCTTTTAAATTACACACACACACACACACACAAGCACACACACACACACACGTGCAGAAGTATACATATGCATGTGTATGTACATGTATTTAAAGTTTTTCGAGTTCTTCGCAACAAGTTGGTCTTATAACTTCACTCCAAGCTGGATTGTTCGGACTGATCCTCTTCATTTATGTATTTTTGTTGTGTTTTTTGAATGCTTTTATATTGGAGGCCTAGCATGTTGCTTTTGTGTTATGAGAATATATGAATAGCATATGATTTACTGTACTGTACTACTCCGACTACAGATATATTAACAATTAGGACTGTGTGCGTATGTTTCGTTCATTCTCTTCGAAGAAAGGAAAAAGTTAAAAATATTGATAATAAACAACAGCAAAAACAACAATACTCGTACACACATTCGTATTCGCAATATAAACGTACACAGCGGCACACATGCCCGGACGCATAAGTATGCTAACTTATATATATATATATATATATATAAATATAGTTGCTTAAACGCCTAGAGAAGAGTTTTGCTAAACTTTTATAAGTTTGTAAAACTATCTATAGATAGGTACTGGATAAGACCGAAAAGTAAAAAAAACATATTTTTATATATACATATATGTATATATGTATGTATATATGTATGTATATACGTAAATAACGAAAGGCTGCATCGTCATTAACGACCCAAGACTCATATAGTGAGCTAATATAATCTCATCCGATATGTTTACATATGTGTTCTGAATTGGTGCGGACATGCGAGAGAGAGAGAATAAAGTGTAAAAACGAAAAGAACAAATTCTTTCATTTCTTCACAAAGTCGAAGCGCATACGTTTCAAGCGATAAGTCAAAGTAAGTCTTGCTTGTATTATCTCTTATTATATTTGCTATCAAAACAGTCGGTTCCCTGTAAACACTTAAAAATTGTTTTTGTTAACTGTGGGCATATTAGCTGCCCGATCAGATGCTAAGAAATATTTGTATCAAAGATTATATCAACAGGTGCTATAAATTGCAATTGTATTGACAGCAATGCTCGCTGATATTTCGCTTTTTTATCGGGCAGGATTCCAGTTATTCTGCACGGGTTGGTTGAGTTGGATTAATGTCGACTCTTAATTTATTGTAATGTCAATTCAATTCAATGGAAAACTGGAAAAAAGGTGAAATTCCAGCATTCTAGCCATATTAGATGGGTCGACGGACAGACAGACAGACGAATAAAAGAATACCATACTAAATGCTCATAAATTGAATGTGTAGAAAATTTAGAAGATTTCTGGTCAGTACATCTGAAACGGAACGGTTAAGAACAGAATGACTGAATCCGTCTCTTGTACAAAATAATTTAAGAAAAAGTCTTTGATCTTTTTAAATCCTCCCTGTAACATTATTCCTTGTTACAACATTTTTAACAAAGAATATGAAAAACAGAAAGTGGAACGTTTGTTATGTATATGTAATGTTCCTCATAAGTGAAACTTTTCATGAATTCGTAAATGCGTACAATTTCAAGGAACGGATAAATGAAATCTGGTTTCACATTTTTCCGCGACTACTAACAAAATATAGAAATGCATAAGTAAAGCAAACGCAAGAGTTGCATTTGCCTGTTGACGAACATTTCATATCGTCCATCTCAAGTTTCTCCTCATTAATGGGGTTCCGGCGAACGAACTTAGGTTTTAATAACTCAATCCTTTCCTGTTGACACGGAAATGTCATAAAATTTGTAAGAGAAAAAAAATTGTCTCTCATTTTGGTCCTCCCCCTCCCACTTAGGTTCTAAGGTTATAGAAAATTTAATAGAAAGATAACAATGTGTTTGCTCCCCTATAATTGAATCATTTATTAGTTTAACTAAAAATGAGACAACTAGGATAAGCCTACGTTTCTCTAGCGGCGGTAAGGCGTAACAGAAACAATCTATCTTCACAAGACGGCAAGAAGGGTAGTGTATCCCATTCTAACTTCTTAAGGATGAAAAGCAAGAATTACTTTTGAAGTGATTCTATTGAATCGACGTAACATCCATAGGAAGGGGACTACACGACTGAGCCATGTTCAAGTATTGCTCTCACCAAGCTGATGTATGATAGAGGTCCACATGGCACACTACAGATTGATCTGTTGCAAATATGAAGCAAATCAGAACAGTTTAGAAAGGAACAACACGTAAAATCTACAAGAGAACGCCGTGAGGTCTTCACTTATTTCAAAAAATCTCATTTTCGTCTGAATAAAAAGCCAATAAAGGTGCATGTCCCGCTTTCTACAGTCAGGACATGACCAGTGTAAACCTTCCATGGGGTTCCAGATAGAACAATATCGTTCGCAAAGCCAACAAGTAATAAAGTGATCGGAGTGAGAGACTGATTTGGCAAGACATAATGATGATGATGATAGGCATTCCATAATGACAGGTACCACGGTAACTGTGAACTCCCAACAAGGGAAAAGTTATACTTTTTGACGGACATAAATTTTAGCAAGCTATAAATATTAACCGAATATTAATCAATAGATACATATATACATACATATATAAACGTAAGGATCAAGGCACGTTAGCAAAAGACAAGAATCATAAGTAGAATATTTAGAAAAACCTAGCAGCAGATGTGAGGGAAAAAGGCTGTTAGGGCAAATTATAAAAAGGTAAATATAACCAACCTTTCCGTAAAGGAACACCATTCAAAAAGCACAGGGTGAACAAGATGACAATGTAATCACTAATTTATGAATCTGGAGCCTAAATTGATTATACAGGCAAGAAACAAAAGGGGCAGCACAGGTCACAGGTCACAGGTCACAAAATTGTAAACAGATATTGCCAGACTTATTTTGCAGAACATTCACTGGCTGCAACACTCTGGTCAATATTTAGCCTACGAGAAAGAGCACACGATCGCGGCCAAACATATAATAGAGTTTCTTGAGAAAAGTGAAATTTCTTGCTAATATCGTAAATAACAAATTTGCGAGGAACGATAGATTGCATAAAATTTCAATCGATCTACAATTTATTTGTTTACCTCTGTTCGATACTGAGTTTTTCTAAAAAAAAAGTCGGTTATTATAATAATATAATTTTTTTATACCTACCACTATGAGAGGGGGGTATACTCATTTTGTTTTTTTTTTCTATAATTTATGTAACACCCGAAAGGAAGCTTCAGAGACCCTATAAAGTATATATATGTATATACTCTTGATTAGCGTTAAATTCTTAATTGACTTAGCCAAGTCTGCACGTCTGTGCGTGTTTGTTATTGGCACTCTCCTCGCCGCAAAAATGAAGATATCAACTTTGAATTTGTTAGAAACATTGAAATTTTCCGTACCCAGGTTGGTATTAAAAATGGACCAAATTGGTCGGAGCAGAAGCGCGCAGTGGAGCGTAAACTGAACGCAACTCCGTTTTTTTTAATACCGCAATCACTTTCTTCTTAATAATACTAGCGACATGGGTATCAGATAAAAGAACTTAAGGAGTAGAATGCGAAAAGCATAGTGGTGGGTATGGGAGATTCGGCCCTGGCTGAATATAACTTTCGTAGTCATTTCAGTTTTACTTGATTTAACACATATCGGGGTGATTTCGTGTCGTTCAGTTATCTGCTTTGTTAATATTGAGGACACGAAAGAAATCTTCACTCCATTGACTACTATATGTAGTGTTGCGGAAGTTCTTCGCAAGCCGACGCATAAAGACAGCGAACCAGAGGAGAATCCCAAGTACGAAAGCTTGTCTTTATCGTGAATTCATTGAGACGATACTATGATAAAGAAATGCATTAACTATTGCTTCTATAAACATACGCTAGAAGGGATAGTTGGCAATAATACATACATACATATAAATGAATTGATTTGTTATATTGTCCTTTTCAAGTTTTTGAATCAACGCAATATATAAACTGTCATCTATTCTCAATAAAATTCTCTGATCTAATTCAATCGTTACCAATATATAATTAGAGTTTTCAACTATCGTCCGTATTTTTTTCAATGT
Organism: Glossina morsitans morsitans; assembly: GCA_001077435.1. Lineage (NCBI taxonomy): Eukaryota > Metazoa > Arthropoda > Insecta > Diptera > Glossinidae > Glossina > Glossina morsitans. The sequence continues at coordinate 7,011 of CCAG010005071.1, forward strand.
TATTGACTTTTGATTTAGTTTCTTTAGAAATTCATTTAAAGTAAACGAAACGAACGAATGCCGTTAATGTATAAATAGTATTGAAAGCGAATTTTAAATTATATCAACGCCGATGTCTTCTCAGCTAAACTATAAAACTTGAATTAGAAGTCAAGTTAATTAGGCATTAGGTTTGGTAAAAATTAATCACTATGATGATAAAAGTTTGATATTAAACCTATAAACGGTAAACGTATATATTTTTTAAATGAAATAACAACAACAATAAAAGGGAAACATGCAAACATAACTATTCGATACTTACATATAATATGCAATAATAATAACAGTAATGATGATAATGATGAATAAAATGAATAGAATTACATTACATTACATTACAGCTCGATATTATGGGTAAAACAAGTAAGTTATACTCGCCTTGGGGATGGATCATGTTAATATCGATTATTTCAAATCCATTATCTAACGAACAAGAAACCACATTGACTAGGGAGGGACACCATTATGTTAGCACCGACCACTACTACTAGTATTATAGGCTATCGAGCTTTTTTTTTTATACGACACTTGATGCTCGAAAAGTAAATCAAAAATTCATTCAATCATCCAAATGTCAAATCCAAATCCAAATGTATATCGCATAACATATACACGTACAAATCGCGGCTTTGTACGACTTGACGGCACTTTATAAATCCTTGAATAAAGGAGTAATCATTAAGATGACTTTCGAACTTGAGATATCTCTCTCTCTCTCTCTCTCTCTCCTTCTTTCTCTCTCTCTCTTTGGGTGGGATACGTTTGTGGACGGACAGAGTTAGCATGGTATTGTTAGATTGGTTATTAGAATCTCCTACCGATGAATTGATATGAATTATTTATTGCGAGCTTGAAGTATATAGTCATGGATGGTCATCTTTCGATAATGATTACAAAGTTAAAATAATAATAAAAGTAATTGTCTGTCTAGCTGTTCGTATATTATTATTAAGTAATTTGCATTCAAGAGAAAAATAAAAATGACAAAAAAAAAAGAGAATAAGGAAAAGTTTATACCTAATTACGTTTGCTGCTGCTGCTGCTGCTGCGGCTGCTGTGGGTAATTTTCTCATGTATTGTATCCATTTGCATATTAGGCAGATAACTTGCCGTGTAAAATATATATATGCATCTATCTATATAAAGAGACAGGCATTTATATGCGCATACTTTCCTATGCTTTTAGTTTGCAAATACTTCGACACTGCAGTATGCGTTTCGAATTCATTTCATAATTATTTCATTACATTTATTTCGCACGTTGCTCTAAACGAGCATTCACTAGTGTACTACACCCGCACCCACATATTGATCCACGATATATTGTGCAATGAATAGCATACCGATTGATCAATTTGCAAAATAAAGCAAAATTATCTAAACACTGCTGAATGTTGAATATCGTAATTACAAGGGCTTAATATCAATGCAGTTACAACGCATCATAAGGAAGCAATAAAGAAACAATAGATTTTCTTTTTGTTTGATTGCAAATTATTTCAATTTCAACACATACAATCGCACAAATAAATCTATATTTGGCCTGGGGGCGAGCAAATCTTTTGTTTCCATTCTTTCAAAGAAATATCTTCTTCTTTTAATTTATTTATTAATGTTTAACTCACAGATCAGAATCTGTCGAAAAACGTATTAAGTAAAAGTTACGGCAAGATGAAGAAACTAACAAAGGGGTTTGTTGTCCCCAAATGGGAGACAATATATCAATAAAGATTTCTTATTTAATGACCTCAGCAAGAACTACATAAACTAAGAAAACTCATTCAAATAATTTAAGAAAGAAATATAAATAAATTTCTAATTGGAAGATCGATATCGATTGGGTTCACTCCGAGCAGATACTGCCCAAGGGTTCACCTATCTAATTACTCAGTTTGACAATATATCTGGTAGAAAAGTTTCGGATTAGATTTTGTAACATTTACGATATCCAGGTTATCGTCAATAGTTTAGTTGCAAGCCGGTGGTTCACCGGAAGAGCCTTAGATTGATATTTTTGAATTGCTTCAACATTAGAGTTATTGACTGTTGCATGTACAAGTGGGTTTGGAGGGCACTCTTGTATAAAACGTATTTATTATAGCCATCACCGAAGGACGAGGATCGTTAAATTAAAACTTTAAGTTGGACGTAGTCGATCATTAAATATTCTACAGCACCCTTTACTTCCCCCGAGAACTAGTAGCAAGTATGCGAGAACGGGTTAAAAAGCGGATCAATATACCCCAAACTTTGTTTACTTAGTAATTATGTGCGTCAAGTCACTCTACTTGGAGTGTTTCTGTGATTGGTCAACTCGAATCCTTCAGTATAAATGTGATAATATATGTATATACCGTATATGCATTGAATTAATTGTTCCTCTTTATACCTGATATCATTATTAAGTTTATACGAATGTGTGCACCACTCAAAGCAGCTTGACGTAAAGTCATTTTACACTGTATCGCTAGACGTATAAACATCTTCAGTACCATTTTATAAATTGATTTAGACAAGACCGTATGTCTGTCCTTACGTTCATCTTTTAGTGAGAGATTACCACATCTTTGAAAAGAATCTTTTGGATAACTTTGAAGTGTATAAGGAAGAAATTCGAAATTGAACTGTTTGATTTTATCCATTATTGCAACGAACGTGTGAACTGACGCGTTGTCTTGATGAAATCATGCTTTCATTTTCTTTTTTACGGCACCAAATGAAACTATTTTCAGCCACTTTAGCATCGATTCTTCGCTTTCAGTTCACTGTCATGGTGAGTGTCACGATTACGCACCGACAGAAAATTTGCCTGATATACCTGTGTTAGTACCATTGTGAACGAGCGCCGCACGCATTGTGCGGCATTGTGTCAAGTACCGATTTTCGAAGGTTTTCTCAGTTGAATTTACACACATTTTTCTTATATTCTAACGGTCCGTTATTAACTCAAATATGTACCATTTTGCCATATTTCTCATACAAATATAATGAGAAAACTTTTGGGATTTGTCGTCGAAGAAGTGAGCAGACCGTTTCTCACAGGCCTTTTTTGAGGTCGGGCTTATAGATCGAAATAAAACAAATTCTGTTCGGGTGAAGCACGGTGCGAGCTGTATCGCGAATGCTTCAAAATTTGTAGCTGAACTGATTGGTAGTCTGAGCCTGCCTTAGTAGAAGACCGCGGTCTTTAATTTTTATCAATTCTGGAGACTTTACTTCAATTGCACGCTTCAATCGCATTAGCATTGAGCATGGTGGGAACATGACGGGCGATTTCCTTTCAATTCCATTAAATACAAAGCGCTATCTTACGTGGCATCATCACCGACTTTGCCATCATTAGGCAGATTCATACATTTTGGTTTGTGAATTTTTTTCGTACATATTCGTGACCCACTTTCCATTGCCTGTTATCAATTTGTCTTTAATAAAATTGTTCGACCTCCTTTTTTTTCAGTGGTGATTTGCAGATGGAAATTCGGTTTTGTTAAACTTTGCACCGTTAATATCAGCGGTGCCCAAACATCGAGCATCCTTTTGTGTCCAGACTTATATGAAGCGTTCAAAACTGTTTTTTGGCCATTATTTACTTCTACAGCGATGTCAAACGAGGAGACGTGTTGCCTCCTTTTTTTTCTTAAATTGTCTTGGTTTCATCAACAATTGGTGGTTTGGACAAAAGTGCGTTGTTAACATCGACATTTCCAGAGCTCAAAGAGTAATCCATTGCAATATTTTTTAGTTTTTGATGAAGCATCTTCAACCTAAGCGCTATTATTTCTTCCGAATTTTTTTAATAATGTCCCAGTTCATTCTCTTCCTTAGTTATCCATGCGCTATTACGTTCTACAAGCGCTACAGTACGACTTTGTGGGCCTATCTTAATCAAAATTGCCCGATTTTTAAGGGATTTATTGGCGAGAAAGCTGCAGACTGACCTCCCCTGACCGATTGTTTCAAAAATGTTTACAAAGAAATTTATTACAGGATATAAGTATATTTTTTAGCTACATTTTTACAGTGAACTCATGATCAATCACATCGTCTTGGAAGCTTGAATACTTATAACGAATAATGGATCAATATATATATTTATACTGACGTAAAATTTTTGTTCACTGCGGAGCTGTTCGCTTGCTGATACTACCGGCTGGTAGAAAAGCGCTCTAGAGAAGCATTCTGCCTCCTAGCAATCCTATATCGGCTTTAAAAAATTATTAGTTTCATATTCGAAGAAACGACGGCGGCGACGATTTGTTTTTAAATTTAATCTTCTGGAAATACGCGATATACTCTTCTCGCACGCTTAACTACGATATAACAGGAGTCTAATTTCCATGATTTTGTTGTTTAAGCACATATCGTAACGTCCGCATGGCATGTTTCGTATATGGGAAAGTATCAAAAGTAAATTTAGTAAAAGAGAAAACACAAAAATATAAAAATCCCAATAAAAAGAATAGGCAAACAACCTATAAAGACAATTCTCAAATGTATATATATATATATATCCATATGTGCATATATATTTACTTACACGTTCGTTTACATGCATCCAAATGTACATAAATTTATATAAATACGGATAAGATTTATGTATATCGTCTATCGCTTGCATGCGTGTGTTTGCATTTATATTGCAGTACAAATGATCACTGCTGAGCTGTGTGTCATATTTGCATGGACCAGAATTATTAGATGGTAGATTAAGAAGGCATCCGATGTAAACAAATGATATAAAAGAGAGCAAGGGAGCGAGAACAACATAAGCGAGCGCAATTACTTATCTTTGTGTGAGGTATATGAGGCATGTGTATATGTGGAATCTATTGAATAGACGCGTGCGCGGTTATATTTACACTACACTAGAAATACTTGTGGCTGCTTGTGCGTACGATTGCTTAAGGAATTACTTGTTACGAGTAGAAACAATAGAATCTTGAATATATCGTTCGTTGTTCGTTGCTTGCTGCACACAGCTCGTCATAACAAGACTTAGGGTCTAATTAAGGATTAGTAAAAATTCATTGCGCTCATAATGGAAGAAAATTCTCTGCAGACTTACAATTCCGATTGGTGGACTGGAGAATATATTTCTAACGCGAGCATCGTAACACCGCGCCAAATATCAAATATTTGCACAAATAAAATAGAAAAAAATCGAATATACAACAACAACATACAACAACCGAAAAAAATAAAGATAAAGTGGATAACAACGAAGAAAAAAAGACAAGGGTTCAAAAGTAACGTCAAAACAGCAGCGGATTGGCAACTCTGCGCACGCGCTGTGGCCGTTCGTATTTCTCTTGTGCTTATAAATTCTTTTCTTTCCTATTCTCTTAATTGACTATAGAATCTGTATAATTGCAAAAGTTGATAATAATCGAATTATGTTTGTAATTTCTATTCACCGAATTGTTTTTAAGTGTTGAAAATATTTTGTTTTTTTTTTTTTTGCGGTCAGCACTTGGTCGTCTCATGGAAAGGTCTCTTTATTTTTTTTCGGGTTCATAATCGGTTTTTAAATAACTTTTGGTAGGAATAGGAGGTTGAAAGATCATTTGTTCCTTGCTACGCTTCTGCATTACTTTTCTAATTCTTTGTTCTCTGCTTAGACTTAGTTTTGTTGTTGTTTTTGAAATATTTTCACTGTTAGTTTTCTCTGTGTTTACAGTGTCTTAATAGAGCGAATTTTGGGTGCTATATTAAGACATAATATTGTTAATACTTGGATATGTTAGTTCTTTTTTTTTTTTTTTTTCTCTCTCTTCATAAATTTGGTTTTGTCGGGCCAAAATTGTCCCTGAATTTGGTCGTTTCATCAATTGCTGGCTTTGTGAGCGATACTGCATTGCAATGAAATGTGCGGGTAGTACTGGCCGAGCTGCAGACGTAGTCTTCGATCGATCAAATCGATTACGTTGGTCGGATTCCCACTGTAGGAAATATGGTATAGTTTCTTGTAAGCTTTTCACGGAGATAAGGAAACGGTTTTCGCCAATTGGTAAGTAGCTTGCGCCATTGTCATTAAAAATTTGAATAAAAAAAATTCTCGTAAATACGCGCGCTTTGCTAACGTCGTATCTAAGTTAGTTTTCAATCTTGATACCATCGTACGATTTGAACTAGATTTGTTCACCACTATAGGTTGCACAGCTTTTCCCTGTTTTCCATGGCTAGGAGATTCATCTTTAACAATGATTTACGCCAGTTATGGATGCGTCGCTGTGGGTTCACCACCAACTCGAATTTACACTGGCAGCGGGTGTGCCTCTATACTACACGTTCACGTGCTTTTTTTTTTCTGTTTGCTGTTTTAATATTTTTGTTCAATTACTTTGCAACAGTTGTTAATATTTAGCGTAAGAGTCATTATTTAGCTAAGACGCATTTGATTTCAGCTTTTAATTCATTTTAGCTGGATTTCATGTGTAAATAAATAAATAAATTTAAAAAAAATATATCGAATAGATTACAAGCACCAATTAAGTTACCGTTTGAACTGTGGTCGTTAAACTGTGTACTGTAATATTCAACATTCAATAAGACACACAATTACAATATAGCTTTGCCGATTTAAACCTTCTTTTTGGTATGTCTCTGTCTTTTAAAACTAAATAGTTATCATATTTCTCTTTCGGAGTTGATTGGCTTAAGAGCGCTGTCATTGATGAAGTCGCCAAGAGAGAAGCAGTATCTCCAAGCAAGCAAGTGTTTTGCTCATAACTAGCTCTTCTAGTCGATCGCTAATAGTCGAAACCAGTGTAAGGCTACAAGGTAATGGTATATTTTGCATCTATTACGCTGACGAGATCCAAAGTGTTATGTTGCGGCATTGTAAATATTCTTCGGAAGGACACTTCAACTTTAACGCAAAAAAAATTCCTCTTATTTGTTAAGCAATATTCGATTGAGCGGTTCTTAGAGTTCTTAGAGTACGAATTAAAAAAAGTACAAAAGTACCCCCACCACTATGCTTTTCGTATTCTATTCCTCAAGTTCTTTTATTTGATACCCATATCGCTAGTATTACTAAGAAGAAAGTGCTCGCGATGTCTCCCCATATTTATTTTAAAATTAACCCATTTTTAGGCAGATAATATATCTTCATTTAAGGAGTACACAAAATAGTTTTAAGCATGCGATCTTTTTGCTTTATGATGAATACGAAACTTCGCCTCCAGTTTGATTCCCAGATTCTTTATCTTCTCGTCAACGCTATCACAGAACTCTGGAAATATAGTGTTGAAGCGCTAAAGCTGCTGAGATAGGAATCTCTCTCGCGAATCGTTTACCCCAGCAGCGAAAGGAGAGCATCGAATTCCCAATTAACATTGCATACTCTTCTTGTGCAATCTCGGCACAATCCATCTGATAGGGACAATTAGTTGTGTCGTTCTAAGCATACTCTTGCACAAGCACAGCAAGACATATTCGAATACAGCCAACTAGGGCTCCATAGATCACCACAACACAAGCTAGCAAAATATGAAGAGGAAGCATGGGTAATGTGACATAGTTTTCAGACTCTAAGCGCAAAACAGAAAGAAACTGCAGCTTATACGTAGCGATAAAGTAACTTCGAAGAAATTCGTGAACTTGGAGTGGATCACAGTACACCGATAAATGAATAGCTAGAAAAATTCACCTTCTTAAGAAAGTTGAAGTAGCTGAGCAAAAATTTCTTGTTTACCCATGATAGAGTTTCCAATCTATTCTACGATTGCCCCTTGTTTCCACTATATTTATGTTTCATATAATAATCCACGTGTACTGTTACTACGTGCCGTAGGTAGTTTATAGGAATAAAGGAAAATTCAAAAATTCAAAAAGTTCAGCTTCCCGCCCCTTTTTATAAGCTGCACGCTGAACAGACGCATTTGAATTGAACAGCATTCAAATATTATTATGATATCAGTCACCTTTAGCGGCGTGCTGTTGTTGTAGGCGTCGTGATTGAAGCGTATATTCCAAGAGAATTTGGCAAGTTCCATGCATTGGCTTTTCGCTCAAATTGATTGAATGAATTTAAGTATTATTAAAAATTGGAAACAGTTTTGCTTTATGAATTGAAACGTATATAAATGTAAACAACATATAATGTGCCAAATATAATGTTTTTGCGATAAAATATATTTTCAACATATTATAGGTGCAAAAGTATTGAAAAAATTGATAAATATAATGTATGATGTCTTCAGACCATTGAAACACCTGCGCCTAACACTAAAATTTATGATAAATGAATCATCAAGGAATGAATACAGATCCTATTTGCTTACGTCACTCATTTGGCTTCTCTAGACGACTTTCTGCACAAGCACACATAAGTATTGCTAATTTAGTTCTCATACTACTTACTATCGTTATCGTAGTATATATTTATAGTGCGTAGTCTTACGCACATACCTTACAAAAAGATCAGTAATTGCGCCCAGTTCAATTGTTTGCTCTTGCTCTTTCTTGCTCTTGATCTTTTCACAGTTTGTTTACACGGGACGCTTTGATCTACCATCTAATAATAATCCCAAAAGCTACTGTGGCACATGTTAGCGGCAAAAGAGAGATGGCTTGTGATCAAGAGCCACGCAATAAGTATTTGCCAGACGCTATGGATTCGGGAGGAATACCGTTCCAGGCACTGCACCTGCACTTGTTTCATAACTAAGAATTCAACGGCCAATGGTACCACGAGGACATGCCTTAGCATAGGTAGTTTTGGGCATTTTAAAGTCCTGCACGATGACTAGCACAAGAGCTTTCCACCTAAACCGCAAAATAATTTTCTTGCGGAACTTTTGCTAACGAAATGCTACAATTACGTACTTGTTCGTGTTTAATTGTAATCTATTAGCCCACAATTGCAAACCTTGATTTTTTTCAATGTTGGTTGGATATATACTATTGGAAAAAGATTAGGATTAACAGAAAAGTAGAGTTGATGGTAGCACTGATCTTTTTTGTCAATTTGAATTTTTTTAAATTTTTTTTTTCCAGCATCCATTTTTGTCATTATACCGTCTGTAACTAATGACAGTCGCAGATGTGTCTGTTAGGTCAGATTACTCATTTTTCAAGGGGCCAAGACAACTCGACTTCTGTAAATGTTGCTCACTTGGTTGATGTTGTTCCGGTTGGTAGTCCACGGGTTCCGGATAGTGTTTGTGATCGACAGACCATCCATGATGAACGCCGATTGAGTTAGACTTTTCGGGTAAGGTTCGTGCCTTCAAGCATAATTCCTGCTTCATAACTGTAGTTCCCCATTTAGTTAATCGTTCAAATATTAATATATTTAAGTACATGAAGTAATTGATCTTCTAATTATAGGATCGTGTTTTTTGAGATCTCAGTTCTTGTTATTCTCTTTTTGCTTTTTTTTGGTTTTTTAAGAACAAATTCAAAGCATGCAAGCAGTAATTTCAAAACGTGAGTTAGAGCGCCTGAAGAGAAACATTTAAGATTTTGTAGAAATCTTATAGCAATCGCAGTGAATTTCCCCGGGGAAATTCAAATAGTTGCAGGAAATTGAGAACAGTTAGGTCAAACTTGAGCTTTCTGTGTTAACTTCGACGGCCATGAAGACTTGCCAACTATAGACAAGACACGCATTGCTCTATTGAATTTTATGCGAGTAAAGAAAGTACACGCTCTATATGAGAGTCTCTTGTCTTTTTTTGAATGTTACAGAAGAAAGGAAAAATGTAGTACACCATCATCGTCCATCGGTGATGGCTAGAAACATATGCACAACTACGACACGATATTGTGGGTGCCGAGTTGGCTGATTGTCGGTCCGCTTACTTGTCTCACTGAATGATTGAATGTTTGGCTAAATACTATTTTTAGAAACCGTAGCAAGAAAAGTGAACGTTTCGCTAGCCAAAGAAGTAAGTATGCCTCGAATTGAATTAAAAAAAAAACAAAAAGAAGAAAATTCCTCTTGTTTATGCCTACATACATGCATACGTATATTTGTTAAAATTATTTATCAAATATTATAATAAACAAAGGCACACACACATATATGTGTGTGTGTGTGTGTGTGCATATGTGTGTGCATTTATAAACTATGTATAAGTATCGCTATTGATTTTTATGAAAAAGAGAAAACAGCAACAAATAAATTGCCACAAGAACAAATTAATAATAATAAGAAATAAATCTAGCGATGTTTGATTTTTTTTTTTTTTAAATTACATTGAATACAGTTTTTGTAGCTAATAACGCACAAAAAGGACTTTTCTGTTAAAATCGCATAAACTATAAAAAAGTCGAATTCATTTTCTTCATACACGTTACTGAGAAAATGGTATTTTATATAAAATTTCTCACGTTATTTATCACATATATAAATAATATCTATATAATATAACACCTTTGATTATGTTATTATTGGACGCGATCATGTTATATGCTCGGTTAGTGCTACGGTGTTTTCATACCCGGCACACGCAAGCCTAATACCACTCTGCACGAGCTCTTATGATTGGTCAACGATTAACTTTCAGTATAAAAGGTGGTACTGTATGTACATGCCGTATATACAATGAATTAGTTCTCATCTTTTTTATACCGGATATCATTATCAAGTTTGTACGAATGTCTGCAGCCTTCAAAACAGTTTGAGAAGAAGCCATCCTATACTATGCCACTAGATTTACAAAGATTTTCGGTACCATTTTACGAATTGATTTAAGAAAGTGTGTCCATCTGACCCTAAGTTTGTCTAAAGGTCGCAATTTTCGAGATAATTTGATGGAATTTGATATGCTGTTAGGTTTTAGGTTAAGGGCGAACTTGATTTAAAATGGTTTGCATCGTTACATTAACGATAGAAAAATGTTAATTTTCATATACCCGAAGGAAATCGAAAATGTCTAAAACCAATATTTTCATATACCACTAAAAAGAAAATTTCGATTGATGGAAGGATTTGTTTTGGCCCTTCTCTCACACAAAGGTTCTTACTTGGTGACAACATTTAATTGTTGGTATATTATCGATGAAAATTCGTCGAAATAATGATTTCACGTATAAATTAATTGCGCTAAGTTTGGACCACGTTAGTTGGTATTTCTGGATCTCATCTTCCCGTCTGCGGATTCTTTGAAAATAAGGCATCTTTATGGCAACAAAAAATAATTTTTGGTATTTTTTGACCAGGATACTTAACAATTGGCCTTACCCTTGCCGGCCTTATGTAACGTTTTAGCTTAACTTGTTTACTGCATAAATATTGTTGGCAGTGAGTTTAATGGATTATCAAAATATATATTGTTTGATATATATTCTCCATCGTAAGCTAAGCGTTTTTATGATTATATTTCCAAGCAGTAGATACATTTCCAAATGGAGGAATGATTCGTCTGTTCAGTTAATTAAGACAAATCAAGCCATTTATTGAAAACTCCAAAAGAATTCGAATACTGATCGGTGAAGTTGTTCTACTTCCACCGAAATATATAGTGATTTGCAGAGGCAATGTGCGGAGAAGAAGATGGTTGGATGATCTTCTATTTCTCGCAATCCAGTAATTGAAACATTTATTCGATCAGGTCAACGACCTATGATGAAACAGTCTTGTGTCTTCTTCTTCTTCTTTTTTTAAAATTATTACTATTATTTTTTGATATTACAGTAGTCTTAGATCGAAGATTTCTCTACTTAACATTATCGTACTAGATATAATTTTTATATTAAATCACAGTTAAAAGTCGTTTTTCTTTTAAAATTTGATCGGTTTAACACGTTGTCGTTCATTGTCGTCAAACTTTTTTTTACGTTTCATACACTTTTTGCCTGTATTACAAATGATCATCATATGCAACATGTTGGCTCCGCGCGAGCCCTTCTCACTACTACTGATCAGTTTTCACAGTAACCTGCCCAAAGGAAGGAATACAATGTAGAAATAGTGCTTTAATGACTCCATCCATATTGAAAATCGTGCCAAAAAAACTCTCTACGATATTTTAAGAAATTAATACCCCCTATACATTGAAGGTCATTGGCATAGCTATGCGAATCGAACAATCTGGCTTCGAAATGATGCGAGTAAACTTTAACTTAAGTTAAAGAAAAGGCAGAACGCAAAAGTTGTTTTTCAAGACGTGCTAAATTGAATGTGTATCGAAGATTCCATAAATTACATATGAGTTCTTGACGATTTTGAGAATAGAGGGCTCCATTTAGGTAATTGTGGCCGTTTGGGTGACTTATCGATCTTTGGATAAATTGTATGGCAAACTTATTAAATGCTTTAGGATATCATAAAATTTTACAAAAGTTTATAAGCACGTATCCGAACGTTTTGTAAGCATGTTTATATTCGCGTTCCCGTATCGGTTTGTTCGTCCGCTTGTCTGTCTGTAGATGGATAAAATTGAGCCATGAAAGTCTTAACTTAACGTATGTGCTTGCAGAGGCATTGTGCAAATATGTTTTAGGTAAGAGCCTTATTTCCGCTGAGGTAACCTCTCCAAATATTGTCGCCAGTAAGCTATAGTAGGTGGTAAACTGAAATCTGCTTAATTTTTCATTCAAAGCAAATCAAACTTGGCTGCAGAAAGAAACGGAATCGGTTTAAAACAAAAAAACGCCAAAGCATAAGTCAATGATTGTAAAGAGCATATAATATATCTCTATTTCTGTTCCTGCACATTATCATTTAATACCTTATTCTGTTTACTTTACAATCAGCCAATGTCGCAACCTTCATTTCCACCAACATATGCCTAAAAAGTGCACACACCAGCAAAAGCAAAGGAAAAAGAGTAAAAAGTAGAAATTCGCTGATTCTTACTTTTTATCTGAATTAGCGACGATTCTTCCACCAATTTCCCCATAGCCTAGTTTCCTACTGCAAATATCTATATATTTTCAATAAACGACGACGAATGACTTAAGCAATAATCAAAGTTTTTTCAGTTTGTTTATATTATTTAGTTTGAGACTGAGCTTGGAAACCAGCAATTCAAACGTTGTTAGTTCCTTTTCAATCTGGCTCTTATCTTACAGGATTTAACAAAATAGCAGCATCATCCCTTCTTGCTCTCTCTCTCTCTCTCTTTCTCTCTCTCTCAGTCCTGTACAGCGTGTGTGTGGTTAAAATAAAGTATCTTTCATGTGATATACGAAATGGTGTTACAAAGGCAATGATAAATTAATTATATTTTTATATCTGCTGATCTGACGGGTATAAAGATTTTATAAATGTAAATGAAAATGAAAATGAAAATTCATTATTTATGTTATTTTTTAAAGCATTTGTGTTTAATTTTGTTTATGTCTTCTAAACAAAAACAAAATAACTATTCTATCGATGCGTAAGTAAAGCTCGAATGTGCTTGAATGTAGTGTTTCTCTATACAGTGTTGAAAAGCATTTATAAATAAACAAACCATAGATCAATAGATAGATAAGTGGATGGATGGATATATGAATTGATATTTATCTTTTTATCTGTTTTATATGTTTTTAATTCATTTATGATTCGGGCTTTACTTGCGAGCTGCTGTGATGTTTATATAAGAGGATCAGTCAATAATTGGATTTCACGAATTATGGGAAAGAGATCGAGAGAGTGAGAGAGAGAGAGAGAGAGACTGAATGGAATAGTGAGGGGATGGGGGAGAGGAAGAAAGAAAGAAAGAAAGAAAGAAAGAAAGAGAGTGAGAGTGAGAGTGAGATGAGAGAGAGAGAGAGAGAGAGAGAGAGAGAGAGAGAGAGAGAGAAAGAGAGAGTGAGAGCGTGAATTATGTATTCAAATTTGATTTCTTCTATTTTCCCTTATTCGCAGTCAACCGCGTTACCCCTCTTGGAAAGAAAGGTTTTAATCAAATTAGCAAGCAATGACATTTTCGATGTAGTTGCATGCATTATATAAGGTATTATTATTTACATCTTAAAATGTGCAAATAATTGGAATAAATTCATAATAAATTAGAAACAAATAAGAAAGTTATAACCGGCTGAGGCCGAATCTCGCACATCCACCTCTATTTAAATCTTCTTCGGCTCATGCTTTTATTGCTTGCCATAAAGAAATGAATCCCTCACATTTGACTTCACTAAAAGGTATTGTTAAGAAAAAGTAATCTACCACGCCGTGAGCTCCACCATAATTCATTTAGAATTAATTCACTTAGCGTTTCGCATTTTACTCTCCAAGGCCTTTTATGTAATATCCATACCAGCGGTATTGTCACGAAAAAAATTAATTTATTTCGTCGTCACGCCCACCATAATTAATTTAGAATTAACACACTTGAAATTTTCCTCTTCTACTCTCCAAGTTCTTTTATTTGATACCCATATCGCTGGTATTACTAAGAAAAAATTAATCCACATGGTAGGGCATGTCCGCCATATTAGTTTTAAATAGTTTCAAACATTCTAACTTGTTTACATTATGATTAATAGGCAGAAAACATCAAAAAAAGTAAAAATAAAAAATAAGATTTAACCAACTGTAATTTTAAGTGGGCATGGCGTAGTTTTTCGATTTTTACATATAAATAGTAGAGTTTTCCATAAAGTAAAAAAGTGGTGAAATTTCAGCCTTCTATGTTTTATAAATTGTGAATAATGGGCAAAAGTCTACAAATTTTTGTTCAGAAGAATGGAGTTGCGTTCAGTTTACGCAACTTGGCGCGCTTCCATTGTTTCTAACAAATTTGAAGTCGATCGCTTTATTTCTGCGACCAGGAGAATGTTTACAACAGACCTTACGCAGACGAACAGACAGATAGACGGACATGTTTAAATCAATTCAGAATTTCACGCTGATCAAGAATATATATACTTTATATACCTATATATACTTTATGAGGTCTCTGGAGCTTCCTTCTGCGCGTTGTAAACGTTTTAACGAAATGAATACTCTTCTCATCCTTCGGTGCGGGCTAAAATATTAAATATTACAAACTAAGAAAACTACGACTAGACAAGATTATGGTATATAATGAAAGAATCGCGAATATAGACAGTATAAAAGATAAACACAATAGCGCAAAAGAGAGAAAGACAGATGCTCGGACTCTTCGTTCGTATTTCCATCAAACATCAATGTATTGACTTTAAAATGCCATGCATTTGTATCAACGTCACTATCACTAATCTTCGTTTTCTTGTCTTGCCGTTATTGTGCTTGTAAATGATGATGACGATGACGGTGACGATGACGATGACGATGGCGATGACGATGACCATGATGTTGTTATATTGTGTGCATTGCTCGGCACATGTTCGCTCGCTTGCTTGCTTTCTGCGCTTAGCAGCATTGTAATGTAGCGATTAAGCTGAACATGAGAAATTTTGCATAATAATTTTTTGCGCTTCTTTTTTTTTCATTTTCGCTTAAGTTTCAATTAAATTATTTTCTAGTTTATATTTATGTTCAGTAATACATTTTAATAACGCGCCATGGCCTCGTGCCTGGATTTTCTTAATAGCATAGCAGTTTTTCTTTCGATTTACATTTTTGTACTTGTAGTTGTACTCATGAATTTTTGGATTAAAATTTCTTCTTTTTTTTTTTTGGTTTTTATTTATTCTTACTTTTTTTCGATTTTTAATGATAAAAAGAAGAAACCAGAAAATGTCTTTTTTTTTTGTCTAATTGCTGACATAAATCGAAATTTTGATTGCTAGCTGAAGAATGTTTCCAATGATGCATGCAACACAACTTTAGCCATGAAAGCGAAGAAATTTTGTCGTCAAAGTAGCAAGAAGACTATAATAAGTCTTATGACGCGTTTTGTAAGCGCGCAAATATGAAAATTACGAAATTTGTCATATAGCGTAGATCAAATAATGCTGCCGATGGGCTGGAGATTTTGATTTCAAGTTTGCATAACAATTCATAGGAAGTTGCCAAGCTGTTGAAAAATGTGTTACTGTATTTCTTCTCTCTGCCCATGTCTTACAGAGAGTGACAAGGGTTTTACGTAGGTTCCTGCCTATGTGGCTTAACCCTACGGTGCCGATGACGCACGGGCTAATTTAGCGTAACCCACGCCCCCTAGCCTATAAGCTAGGGGTCCAACTACAATGGAGTCCAGATTGTTTATTGCGTATGGCTCAACACACCCACCCTGGTAAGTGGTGAGGCTTATCCTTACCTCGGTTATTCCGTTAGGGAAAGTGAAAACCACAGTCATCACGAACACTCCCCGAAGGGCCGTACCCAAGCAGTCAGGGCTCACACATTGATTAACTGCTGCGTTCAAAAGGGGTTTGCCATGCTTTCCCCTAGGTGTGAGCACCTACCCTGGTTTCCACACAAGCGAGTTGCAGTATATCAATGTCCAGGTATCACCACGAGGGGGTGAGAGTTTCGGCACATCTATGCACCCCCAAAGCATAGTTTATCGCCCCGCCCATGTCAAAATTCGGTATATTTGCTAAGTAACGAGGGAGGACAGATCCGCGAATTGAAGAGAGCTCGGATAACTGTATAATATAAGAAGAATAGCAAAAGTAAAACAGTTCTCCCTAGGAAACAAATAAGCGGATATTCGTAATCCAACGCATATTAAAATAAATGATTTTTGCGTCAAAGTTTTGGAAATGAAGAATGCATCTGAAAATCCAAATCGCAACTGCACCTATATAAGGTATAAACGTGATAACACTTACAGTAGAAAGGTGTATTAAGTTTGTGCGAATGTACACAACACCCGGAAGGACTTCATATGGATCCATCTTTTGTTATACCGATGGATTCAGGATCATTTTCTGAATCGATCTAAGTTTGTCTCTCCTATTTTCTCTTTCACTGACGTATTTCGTCCCAAGGATGAATGCTATGATTCGGAATGGCTCGAAACGCACCAGTTTTTCGATCAAGCCTCATATAAAGACTTATTCTGACGACTCGTTATATGAACAACTATACTAAATTCAATGGTGTAGGGTATTTAATGATGTGTATCACTATTATAGTGTTTTTAGTTTTTTTTTAAAGTCAATTTGAATGCAAAAATTTGGAATCTCTGGAGAGTAAGAGAGAGTTTTAAATCGTAGAAATGGATTCTAATGGGGACTAGGGGTACAGATGACAGATTATTATATATATATATATAAGGTAAATGTATAAAAGTGCTTTAATATCGTTTAATATCGTACTTTACTGATTGGAATGTTATCGCAAGCACAGAAAAATTGTGAAACCGATTTATGCTAAATAGAAGCGTAAGAGCAACGTAAGAAAAAAGAAGAAAAGAAACTAGAAAGCGTTTGGCATCAAATCGAACTTATCGAATAAGAACATAACAAATAAACAAACAATTAAATACCTAGGCATCTACTTTGTTTTTTTGCAACATGTTGTTGAGATGTTGTTCTAAATAAAGTAAGAAAGGCGTTTTCTGTGTATAAATCGTTACTTTATGATAAATTTATTAAGTTCAGAT
This sequence comes from Glossina morsitans morsitans, assembly GCA_001077435.1. Classification (NCBI taxonomy): domain Eukaryota; kingdom Metazoa; phylum Arthropoda; class Insecta; order Diptera; family Glossinidae; genus Glossina; species Glossina morsitans. The sequence continues at coordinate 24,473 of CCAG010005071.1, forward strand.
TCAAAATGATGATGTATTAAGGACTAATCAGGCCGCACTTTTATTAGTGTTTGCCACAGCTTAACTTATATGTACAATAACAACAATAAGCAAAAAACAAAAATTGAATAAGTGTTCGTTGCCCTTTCTATGTTTGCGTGTGGTGTCGATACGGAGATATTACGAAGAGAGAGTTGATGGGAATTTTTCATAAAAGATTCAATTCGTCACTTACGTGGACGGTTATAACGAAGGCTTTAACGGCCGTGACGTTGTAACGCAACTGAAGGCCAAATTTCGAAATGTAAAACGCATCGTCAGTGCCATGATCGACCGAAGTGCTAGATTTAATCTCAAATTTAGCAAACATAACGACGCTTCAGAGGCGCGTGATATTTGCTAACATATTTCAAGCTCGATCTCATGGATGGTCAAGGAACCGGTTATGCAGTTAGGTTTCAAATGATGTTCGATCGATCGACTGCGCTCGGCGTGAGAGTCGAGATCCTTAGTAGTATATTCCAAGTTGAACATCATAGACGACTGAAAAGATTGATCCTGAAGTCATTTTTTAAGGCGACGCCCTAGCGAGCATTCCCTCATTTCGTCTCGTCACGTTTCAAATTTTAATTGTGATGTCGTTTACGATATATCTTCGAGAAACAAGCGCTAGTACATAAATATAAAATTTCATTACTATTTTGTTATGTCATCAAAACTATCACTAGAGCGTTATAAATACCAGTCTTCTCAGCAGATCGTTGTTTACATTTGTAGGGAAGCGCTTGTAATCAATGCTTATTTTAAAGCTAATAGCTGTGTTGCTCTCGCAGAAACTATATCTTTTTCACTTTGATAGTCATTTCAAGATGATCCTTATCTCTGATCTTATTCTTTGATAGGTATTAAAGTTATCCGAATAAAAGTTTCGCATCGAATTCTTCTTTGCAGAAAATGAATGCCTCGAAGAGATCGGAATTTGCAGTTACCAGCAACCGTTACTTCCAATGTATGTAGTGTTTGTAGGGAGAATATGTTTCCTAAAGTAAAGTAAAGCTAATTAAATCTACACTTTCAAATCGAAACTCTTCTTAATAATATGTCGTTATTGACGCTTTTTCCTATCGAAGTCATAGAGTAAACATTTAAGTTTGTAGATATGTTCGCGCAATCATGACTCATATTTGATGATTAATGTGCCGATGGAAAACTTGACTTCGTCTTTGTATAAATATTTTACAAACGGACTACTCGAATTTTAATTAAAGGTTTAAATAATGATTTTACCAAAGAAAAATTCAAAAAAAAAACTAAAAAGGATTTGTCAGCAGCTGTAACTTTACCCAAAATTGCGTTTGGCAATTTAAGAAAAAAAGAAAAGAAAAAAGCAAAATAAAAGCAACTGTAGCAGCAACCTGTAAGACGACTTTAATATATATATATATATAAAACTTGCATATATATGTGTAAATAATTACGTCGCATTAACAACTACAACAACAGCATCGACATGTACCATTAAGAAGAAAAACATTTTTGCTTAAGCTTGCATAATAAACGAGCGAGCAAATGAATGAACGTAAAAACACTTTAATCGACCGAAATACAAGCAGACAGCAGATAGCTAGAGAGACAAAGTGTTCTTCAGGCATTTTTACATGTTTATTGACTGGCTTTTAAATAACAACATGTTTGAGTTCGTAAGCGTTTTTATTGTAAATAATTTCAATTTCAACGTTTATTGCGTATGGTGTGACGCTTTTCGCTTACTTCATGGCATTTTTATTTATTTCAGTTTTTTTTCCCTTTTTTTTTTTTTGTTACCAAGAATAAGAAAAAAAGAAGAAAAATGAATCTAAACCAAAATCGAAAACCTATGTATGTATGCATAGGCTTATGGCCGAATTTTTAATACCTAACATTCATGAAGTCTTGATTTGATTCTCTAAATTAAACGGGGCAGTTATTTTAATTACCTTTAACTTCCGTGGAAAAATTCCGATATTACCCGTGATTATGACATATTTGCGATGACTGGAATCTCTATAATTTACAATAGATGATCGTAATTACTTAAGAACGCTAAGCGAGAACAGTAAAATGACTAAAACAATTTCATTTAACGTTATTCTGGCGAGTTATGATACTAGTGGCGGGTGATTGATTCCTATTATTATTCGTAATTAAAAGATTTTCATTGCCAAGTACTCAGTATGTTACGTTTTAAGCAAAAGAGAGCAAGCAAGAGAGTGGGCAATGAATCAATTAATCTCAGTTTCTCAACCATTATAATATAGGTTAGGAATACGACAAAGTGCGAACTTACGAGAATTGGATTTAGTCGATAATGAAAAGCAGAAATGAAAAATGTCGCACCTTTTACAAGTTAAAGTCTCGTTCGATCGTCTATTCTGCACAACCTTAATGTCGCCGTCATCTATGAACTGATTTTTCGTAAGCGGGAGTATTATGTGAAAAATGATACTCGCGAAGTTTTCCAGTTTGACGAAAGGACGGAGAAGGAACACGCTACGCTGATCGAAACACGACTAGGTAACATATTTGGTGTATGTATCTGCACAATATGCTCATGGAGCCCGGTAACTGATACTGTGTTAGTTAGTTGCGATGGGGCTTTTGTCAAGAACTTATTGCAATTGAATGTTCTCAACGGCCGCCACACTCTAGTCGAAGCATTCATCTCTCTTTCTATTTACGCCTGTTGTTGTTGCACTAATAACGCTTCTTGAATATATATATATATATATATATATATATATATATATATA